>JAQFVV010008297.1:0-35076 GCA_028023455.1 Epiperipatus broadwayi
TTTACCCAAGACTCCATTTTTTGAGTTAACTATGTGAGATAAGGTTTAATAAAAAATTTCCTCATAGTTTGTATATATTTTTTTCCTTTAATAAACAAAATTTTTAGCCAAGACTAGGTTTGAACCCATATTCATAAGGATTGCATACATTTTACTTGGTAGGCAATCTGAACATTTGTCACTAGAATATTTCTAACCAAAAGATTGTTTTATTTAACATTAATTTATGGGTCAATTTGGTATTAAATATATATTTTAGAAAAGCAAGATTTATACATCATTTGATAGTTGAGTGAAAGAAGGAGGGGATGTGCCACTCGTAAAACTACATTAGATAGTGATAATGGATGGTCATGATTTTATACTGATAAGTTATAAATAAATAGTTCATGAGATTAAATTATAAAAACATAATAGTTATAATAATTAAGGATTAAAATATTAAATCGGTTTAATATAAGAATTGTATACGTGCGACAGTGTGTGTGTATTTAATCTAATTGTGGATTTTAAATATGAGATTCACAATTAAATAATAATTATTCTGTATCACTTGTGAGAGAATCTTTAAAAAAGAAATTGTCATTTTTTTAATAGTTTATTATTTGCAGCCAAAATTTAGTTCAAACTTCTGGGTTTGAAGCTGTGCTGCAATATATATTTTGTTTCATTATTTAATGGAAAAAGTAAAAGGGGAAGAGAGCTTTCTGTTATTTATTCTGAAGAGAAAGCTTTCTGTCTTTTGCTATTTGGTTTAATGGTTATTAAAAATTATAGAGATTAAGTGTATATATATCTGACAAAGGAATTTAGGTATAAAATTAATTGGTGATTGTCTGTTAAGTATAAAATTAATTGGTGATTATCTGTTAGAATGCAGATGTTAATTTGGCTGGTTTTTCAAAAAGAGCAAAAGGTTAAAATAACCAGAACGAAAAAGAAACAAGAGTCAATTAATTAAGAAAACAGACTGACCAAATCTCAAGGGTCAATAAAATTTCATGATGGGGGTAAGCAGGAGAGAGAGAAAAGGCAGACTCTATAAAAACCTTTGCTGTGTAGTAAAGAGGGGGGCTAGTCTATCTGAAACTCTCTGTTTGCAAGTTATATCTCATCTGGTTTTATAGAGAAACTTTGCTATAAAGTTAAAAAGAAATATTTTTTTTCTTTTAGAAAAAAAAATTGTTTATTGTAAATTATTCGTTTGTCTCTTAAAATAACTTTGCCAAATTTAATATCATAAGAAGAAAAGAAAATGTCTATCGAATAAGTTTTTTTAATTGGGTACACATTTAATCTCCTGGAGTTAATCAATGGTCACGATTGTCTAGCACTAATTGATGACAAATCGGCAAATGGTAAAATTTAAACCACAGAAAATAAACTCTAAATTTGATTTCGTATATAAAGTGTTCAATTGAATATTAAATGAATTTAATAAAGAAAAAAAAAAGGACAACCAGAAGTGGACTTATATCTAAAAATTTAAACAAGCGCTGTTCAGCTATAATCTACATAAAATCAAAAATGAGGAAATCGTTTCAGCAGCATAAAAACCATATATCTAATGGCATAGGAGAACTTTATCACAAGAACTTTGTCTACATAAACTCATGTGCTCATATAAACAAATCAAGGAAGAAAAGGAAAAGGAAAAATGGAAATCAGAAACTGAAGGACACTTTCAAAGAACTCTTTAAGTATATATTTTTTTTTATTCACTATTCATGTAGAACATTTAATCTAGAAAAAAAAAGAAAAATAGAAATAATTTCTTATTTATGTTTTCTCATATATATCCATTTAAAATTAATTCATGTCAGAATTATACTTGTTATTTTGGGGGTAGAGATATTGATATCAGATTATTTTGTATGTGTTTATTTTAAATGCTTTTTATTATCATTATCAATTTTGGGGGTAGGTGAAGAATATCATGTCATTCTGTATGTGCCTTATTTTTTTAAATGCTTTACAAACATTTAAAAAAAAAGAGATATTATTATTAAGGGAAATGTTTTGAATGAATTGTATCAGAAGTTATTGTCAAATGCTTAGACTTATTGCTATGTTTATAAAAGATTGTGTGACTGCTGAGCTAAAACATCATCATTATCTTATAAAAGTGTAGGGAAATAGTTTTTAAAATTTAATACGCATTTCTTATTATTATTATCATAAAGTTAAGGCCAGAGACAAGCTGATTAATGCTTGGAAAAATTGTTGGCTCATATTCCAGTGCACTAACTCGCAAGAATATTGTAGATATGAAAGTTTTACTTGTAGAAATTGATGTTTTGACCTGTGTATATAATGTGGATGGACAAAGAGTCTCCACCAAGCCAGTGAAGTCGTAGCTCACTAAGATATTTATGCTATATTTATAAAGTATTTAAACACAGTGGAAGAGTTTTTCCCACTTGGTTATTCTCTACACCATAAGAAGATTTCTTTCTTGATGGCCAGAGTTTGATAGGTACACCTAAATCTCTTTATATGACTAGCGATAAAAATCCTAGCATATCTCAACCTTAGTGAAAAGGTTTTTCTCTTATTCAAGTCACTGCCTACATTATGTTAATGTTTGATATTCCTTACGAGTGTATGAAAGATAGCTATTATTTAGCATTACTTATGAATGTCAGATACAGGGTCGCAAACTCAATTTGATGTCAGGATGAATGCAGATAATGTATGTGCGATTGGTGTACTTGAATATTGTTTTGTTGATCTAGTTTGATTTATCAATTAGAGCCAAGAGTAATAAAGTTAATAAATGTTAAATTAAGGGTTAAATAAAACCTACGAATGTTTAAGTGTAAGCAATGCATATATGAAATTATCTAATAAATATTTCCACAGCCAGCTGAGAACTTCGCTGGAAAGGTTGTATTATTAAAATATTATTATGTCATAAGAACATGAGTATAGAGTATGTGCACGTATGACGATGATTGATTTAGATACCGATTTGTTTCCATTGACTTAATCCCATCATGCATAAAGGATCTCTATTGTAAAGATTAGGGCAAAAGAATGTTAGATCAAAATGATGAAATAAAATTAGTAAATTTGCGAAGGAATGTTAATTTAAAATAGTTAAATAAAATTATTAAATTTTATTATGGGAAGAATTAGCTCTCAAAACAAATTAGTAATTTAAAAGCATTGAACATGGGAAGAAATTTGGTATTCGAAATATCTAGGATAAAAATGAAAGCAAAAATATAATATATGTGAAGGTAAATATTTTTTTTTTCTATTTGATATTAATATTACTCCATGGTAATCATGAGTCCCTGATAATTAGGAAATGAATATTGATATTTTAAACCTTTTGATATTATCCATTGATCTAGGGATATTTATTTGTTTATTTTTATTTTTATCATAATACGGTTGTAAAACAGGGAAAAGCCATGCGAGTCATCAAGCGAGTGTGTATATTCTGTATTGAATTGTGATATGTCAATAAAATTTGTTATTTGTTTTAAATAAAATTTGGGTATGTCTCAATGTTTTTGTGGGTTATTATTATCTAGATATCTCAAATCTAATCATGCATCAATATATTATTATTAATATTTGAATCATCATTTTCGTAAATAATATCCGGTAAAATTATTTAAAATGGTTAATTTCCGATACTTAGAATTACCAAACAATTTAATATAATTGAGGTATAAATTGTGAATAGGGGTAGTTATTGAGTGATAGTGGATGCAGGGGGTGGACATAAAATCCTTTCCCCATCCATTGTATTTAAACACCTCTCTAGACGCACTTCTTTATAATTTTGTTATAATTGTGAATATGTTTATAATGTATTTTTAAAAGATTTAATAAGCTTAAAATTATTCCGAGCTTTAATGTAAATAGATATTAAACTGCATTAAAGACAACTAAGATCACCTTGAGGGTGATCATAAGAGGGGTGTTTATCACCAATAACCTATTGCAGCTTATTCGATTTCCACACCTAATTATTCTAAAAAAAACCTGAGAAGAGATTATAAGGGAAGAAATGAGCTAGCATAATAGAAAATTTAATAAGTAAAACAGATAATAATATAATAGATCTATGGATGTGAGGATGATGGAGGGGTGGATCAGGAAGGTGGAGATGGATATAGAACTTTGTAATTGGAACAAAATTTTAATTGTAGCTTTAATCATGGTGAATGGGTAGTGTACTGAGAATAACCAAGAATTTCCAAAGATATTAATATTATCGATTTTAACGCATTCTCTGTGTTCTCTTAATCGATTGATTATTTATTAACCCATTCATTAAATATTATTACTGAAAGTTATTGAAGTGAGATTTAACCTTTATATTTTATTAAAGTTGCAATTTGGCACCCTGGCAATTAAGATTATTGGTGTTCTGTACCATCATCATTATCCCAGTAGGCTTTAGAAATAGTGTTAGCTGGGAATGATGAAGCATCCATCGATCCATCCTTAAAATGTTACAATTGGCTTGCAACTTAGCTGCAAGTGTTTAAATGCCATATAGATTTAAAATATAGGTTATAATTAATACATAGTGTGGTCACCCGAGCTGAAATAAAGAAATATTGTAATTAATCCATAATATGGATATGCGACCAGTTGAATAAAGATTCTCATTTGTTAGAATAAAGTTATAATTAGCTTAAACTGTCCAATAATATAAGTTAGGTTTGTAAACTCTCCCAATCATTTTAGTTATATTTGAAATACAATGTGGATGACCAATCGAAAGATTCCAAAATACGTTTTAAATTAATTTGATAAGTTTTTATAAAATTAACTAAGTAAAGGCTCTGTTTTCATTGTTTATAATATATATATAATTGTTTATGACACTCTGTAATAGAAAAATTGTCATTGATGTATTGTAAAATTTATTTATATATTTTAGATTATTTTTTAAAGTTATCACATACAGTGATGAGAAATGAAAAATGGCCGGTCAAATATTGAAAATTTGCTAACTTTAATGTTTTTTTTTAATTTTACTTTATTTACATTTTTGTTTATTTGTTTACATTTTTCTTTGGATAAATTTTTAATGAGGTCATGTAGTTAGATACAGCATAATCCATGGTTCAACAAAAACACATTATTGTCTCTTGTTTTATTTTATTGGAATTGCAACTTTTTGTTTGGTAATAATTCAGTAAAGAATACTTGACTTTTGTATTCACACATTAAATTTTTGACAGTCATTAAGATATTCAATTGTTTTGTATATTATTATTTTTTATACATTTATTAAAATATCAATGGCTAGATAACATATATTACTTGCTATTTAAATTACCAATGTTTTGTATTTGACATATTTAATCATTAAACTTTTTAAAGAAGTCTTTTATTTAAATTAACTTATATTTTATTATATATGATTTAAATATGTTGATATTACATTTTTATTAAATACTACTGATTATGAACTTTATGAATTTTTAACTCTTAAATTTTATTTTAATTCTAATAAAATTAGTTTATGTTTTCAGCAGTTTTATTTAATGACGACATATTTGTTAATGCATTCCTGTACATTGTCTAGCTTACATTCTTATTTTTATGTATTTATATTATTAAATGGTCACATTATTTTAATTATTAATATTTTCTTTTGTTTGCATATCTTGTTTAATAAAATCCTATTTTCTCTGTTGTCTGAATGGTAAATATATGAATGTTTGTCCAATGTTATGTGTTAAATTCCCAACAAGGCATATTTTTTATTGAAAAAAATTATTATTTGTTATACCATAATAATTTTTTATTAAACATTTTATGCAAAGAAATAAATTATTTTGAAGAAAAAACCATTTGGGGAAAAAGTCATACATGTGCTTTAACTTGAACTGAATAAGTCTAGTATTTAAATCATAATAAGAATGTGATTACAATGCATAAATTTATGTTTGAAATGTGATATTTAGTGAGACAAAAATAGATGCTATAGTACTAATTGGTTTCTCTTCCATAGACGAGGCATCAACAAAATTGACCCTATCTGCTCCCTCTGCCAGACTCATGACGAAACATTTGATCATCTGCTTTACTCGTGCCATGGACTCTGGAGGTCTAGAAGGATTATCGCTGATAATCTTAAAGTGAATTTTTACCTTGTTATGTCTCTTAAGAATAGTATTAAGACAAGATCCATCCCTACTATTAGACTTTCATTATTTATCAACTATGCATTCTGGTCTACTCATTGTAAAATGGTTTTCAATCCTGGTGCAATTCATGAGGGAAAATTCTTTCTGAATAAACTTATAAAATTTAAAAACCATGACATGCTCCTAGCTCCAAAAGTATTATTTGAGGAAACATGGACTCTGATTGCATTGAAGGAATGATTGCTGGTAAAACGCTTTGTTTCTTCTGTCTAAGATATTGCTGAAAGTGATTTTGTTAATAATCAGAAGTTCAGATCCTTAAGTTATCAAAATGGATAGTTTTTAACTGAACTCATCAGATTTAGCATAAATACCTAAGCCTTCATAGTTGTAGTGATTTTTACAATGGTGATCTGACCAAACTCTAGATTGACTAAGTGACTCTTGGTAGTGTGAGGCAATTTGTCTAGGTGAGTTGGGTGAGCTTAATTATCCTACTTGTGTGCTAACAGTAGACCAGGTATTCAGGTTTACCTTTTGCTCAGAATAATACTAGCTTAGATTTATTTATTATCATGTAATTTTTCTTTATGTTTGTAATTCTAGCTTTCCCTTTTCAATTTACCATGTACACATAATTGTCACTGTAAACATTGTACTTGTTTAATAAATATTTGAAAGAAAAATAGATGCTATAGTACTGTATTTACATTTAGTTTTGGCTAGCATATTATTATGTTTATGCAAAGACAGTCAGTATATGTGCTTTGAACTACAGAGGTATAGTTTTTAAATCACAAAGGAAATGTGATTATAGAACATAAATTCAGATTTCAAATATGATAATTAGTGAGTGAAAAAAAATAGATGATAGTTTTATTTATTTAGTTTGGTTGTGTGTATTACATTTGTAAAGGAAGTAATGCAAAGTATTCTATCACTAATAAAAAGGGTAGAAAGAATAGTAGGTTTTGAACTAAGATGTAACATATTTAAATCACAAAGAAAATATGATTACAGTACATAAATTCATGATTGAGATGTGATATTTAGTGAAAGAAAAAATAGATGCTATTCTACCATATTTTCATCTAGTTAATAAAAAATGCTCAGAAAAAAATCAATACATCTGCTTTTAACTACTGTACAGAACTGAATAAATATAGTATTTTAATCCTGAAAAAAATGTGATTACAGTACATAAATTTATGTTTTAAATATGATATTTAGTGACAGAAAAATAGATTTATTACTTTATTATAACTCTTCTATTATAAAAAATAAAAATGCAAAGAAAGTAAAGGAGAAGCTATAGAAAAAATAGATCCCATGAACATCATTTCTTATGCTTGCTCATAACTGTTATTAAAACAGGCAAAATTCTTTATACATATTGCCACTCAGTGCAAGCTACAATAATCAATGGATGCCAGAAGACTTGTGCATAAAATCCCCATCTAGGTGTGGTGCTCTCAGATCTAAAGCTCCTTAGTGATGAAGGCCACAAGCCAGAAACTAGTATGGTGATATTGGATGAGTAGGCACTAGATGGGGATTTTATGCGCAAGCCTTCTGGAATCCATTGATTACTCTGGCTTGCACTGAGTGGCAATACATATAGAAAGTTTTGCCTGTTTTTAAGAAAAAAATAGATGCTATAATACTGTATTTACATTGAGTAAATAATATTATTATAGTTACAAAAATGATAGCTTTTCAGAAAATCATTGTTTTTATTCAGAGGGTGCCCCAGTAAATAATCTTATTATTTATAGTGGTACCTAATGCAGTCAAATTCACATACAAATAATGATTGCCTTTCAAACTGAATACATTTTTCATATTTATTTATATAATATTAAAATATTTTATTTTATTTTATTTACATTAAATATTTAAATAAGTCAATTATTTTATATAGCGCAATGTCTTTTATAAACAATAATATTTAAACAGCATTAAACTGTTGCACATGCGCTTTGGATTTTAAATATAAAATGAATGAATACAAACACTTCAAACACATGATAAAGTTTTTGAAAAAGATTTGTTAAATCAACCAATTAAAAAAATGAAGGCCTTTCCATAGGTAAGGAATTAAAAAAACTATTACAAAAATGCTGTTAAATTTCGCAATTGGAAAATTGGAAAAAAAAAGTATTACAAAAACAACAAACTTTCAAACCATGTACCCTTCTCATGTTTATTTATATAATATTTAAATCTTTTATTTGTTGTCACATTCACATATCAAAACGACGGTTTTTCAAAAGGCCGAGTACATCTGATGTTAAAAATGATAGTTATTGTTCTATAATTGTGATGTGATGCACTGTGACTTCTCCTTAAACAGAGTCAAGAATCTCTCAGCAACTATGCTCAGAGAAATCTGTTAGCCACTTTAACTTCCTTTTCCATTGTCCATCCTAAGTTTTCCCATAAACTGCTCCATCCCATTTCCACAACATAATCTTTGTCAACTCCATGATTTTCATATCTAAATCCCCCTTATCTTTTCCCAAACCTAGCATAAAAACCAATAACTCACTTTCTGTATAATCACTTTGTTTATATTTAATCTTTCATAACTTCATTATTTGTACCCTTTCTGCTTCCAAGCATTTACATTGCAGTAACAGATGCCTAATATTTTCTATGCTTTCCTTACACAACTTGCAGACTAAATCACTCATATTTTTCCATTTACGTATATATTCCCTTGTTGCTAAAGATCCCGTTCAAGCCTTAAACAATAAACTACTTTCCTTACTATTATCATAAATGAACTCACACCCAATGTTCTGTTTACTTCTATATATATTTAAACTCATTTTACTCTCCATACTAATTCTTCATCTCTCCAACTCCCTATTCTTTAATAATGCATCTATTCTTCTATCCACTCCTTACCACTATAACACTCTTCAATCCTCCTAATACAATCATCCCACCTTTTGTACAAGTATACTGACATAAATTCTTTATCCAAATCATCTGCATACCACATTACCTTTCTCACCCATCTTGTTGCCTGCCCTTTACTTGTAACCCAATTAAATACTATTTTGGCTATTCTTTTATTATCCATAAACTGCAATCTACCAAACATTTCCAATTTGCTTTTTGCATCCCTCATATAAAAACTTGACCATCCCATTTCTTCTTGAATTGCCTCCTTTGCTGTCCACACCTCAGCATCTAATGCATGTCTTCCTACTTTCCTTTGTACTTTTTCTAAGCAATCTAATATCCCTTTACTAACACATAATGCATCATTGCTGTATGTTAACCCTGCTACTGCCACTCCCTTCCATACAATTCTAGCTACATCATATTTATTAGATGAAAACACTGTTAATTTCTTTATCAATCCCTTTCTTTTCTTTGCTTCAGTTATCAATTTTTTCTCCCATTCATCCAAGCAATTTTCCTTATTACTCAAGATGATTCCCAAATAACTATATCTATTTACCACACTTAACTTTATATCCCCCAATAAGAAATCTTTGTATTCTCTTTCCCCAGTATTCACCATCATTATATTTGATTTTTTTTTCACTAAATTTAATCCCCATATCTTTACCCACCCTTGCGCATGTCTTCAGCATAACTTCCATATCTTCTCTTCTTTCTGAACACAAAAAGACATCATACGCAAAAAAAAAGAACCGACAATGTATATACTCTCTTGCCACCTATTAATGGTATCTCTATCCCTCTTCCAAGACTTTCTATTGCTCTCTCCATTTCACTCAAATACAACACAAACAAAATAGGTGACATAGGGCATCCTTGCCTCAGTCCCACCACATTTTTAACTCTAACAGATTCTATATCCCCTAATTGATATGTATAGTAATTATTTTCATATAATTTCTTAATAACACCCACTAAAGCTTCATCCATTCCCAGATTTGCTAAACTTATTTATAATCTACTTCTATTCACTCTATCATATGCCTTCTCTATATCTATAAAACTCATATATAACTGTCTACCTGAATTTCTACTCATATCTATAAGTTGTGTAACTACAAATAAACTATCTCCTATATGCCTATCTGATCTAAAGCCTCCTTGCATTTCCCCCACTACATTATTTTCTTCCACCCACTTTGGAACTCTTCCAGCCACCATATATGAAAAAACATTATATAAAACTGATGTTACCGCTATTGGTCTATAATTATTTAACTTTCTATGATCCTTACCTTTTCCTTTAAATAATAATCTTACTCTTGTATTACTCCAGCTACCTGGAAAAACTCTCTTCTGTGCCATCTTATTAAAACATGATAGTAATTTTACTTTTGCCCTATGCCCTAAATTCATTACCATCTCTGCTGCCCATCCATCTAACCCTCTTGCCTTACCACTTTTCAGTTTCTTCCCTGCCTCATTCAGTTCCTTTTCTATAAAGCTAATATTCCCATTACTATATGCTTTCATATTTTCTATCCCTCCGTCCTTCACATCTAACATCTTTTCTATATCCATTACATAACTATTCAATATTCTCTCTAATTCTTCTTTAGAGCTACACTCTATTCCCTCTTCATCCAGTAGTACTATCTCTCACTCCACTAAATTCCTCCTTTTAATGTAATTCCAAAATTTTTTACTCCTATCTCTTCCACTTTTATTAATATCATCCAATAATTTACTATTTAGTTTCATTCTCTCTATATAATTATCTATTTTAGTTAACTTCTTCTTTTCTAAGTACTTTTCCCATTTAGCATTAATATCTTTTTCACTTTCTTTGTTCTTAATAGCACACTTATATTCTCTGCATGCTTTTCCCCTCTCATTTACACTTTTACTAACTCTCATTTTTCTATTATTTTTTATTCTTGTGAATATTCTCAGCTAAAACTCTATTTGCCACTTTTTCTATTTCATCACACCAGTCCTCATACTCATTTCCAACCAATTCTTCCATGGTTTCTTCAACTTGTATTATATACTCTTCTAACTTATTCTTATCATTCACTCTCCATCCACATCTTTCACTATTGTTTCTACTTTTTTTTCTATTTTCATCACATTACTAACCATTTCAATTACAAAGAAATTATGATCACTATTTCATACTCTCTCTTCATTATCAAACACCTTAATTTTCTGTACTTTATTCATTCCCTCTTTCTCTACCAATACATAATCTATTGTGTGGGATATATTATTTCTAGACCATGTGTATTGTCCCTCATAAATATTTGATAAGTTTCCAATGCTCAAATTTACTCTCTGACAAAATTTCTTCAAAAGCTGTCCATTCTTATTATCTACATAATCAATTTCTTCAATATGCCCATTCATATCTCCTATAACCATTATTCTCTTCCCCTTTTCTTTAAAACTCTGTATATCCTTAACTAGGCATGCATATATGCTACTGTTCCATTCCATTATAGTTTGACTATCTCCAGTATTTATATAAACTATAGCCAACATCCATTCTTGTTTTCCCAAACTTATTTCAAACCACAAATGTTCTTGGCATTTAACAGTATTTAAATATTTTTTTGATATAACACCTATACTACCACCCTTTTTTTCTTTCTCTTTTCTATTTATACCCTGCCATACCAAAACTTCCAAAACAGGTTCTTCATCTTCTCTTAGATGTGTTTCAACTACTGCTAATACCTCAAGCCCTTCATTTTCAATTGCTTTGTTTAATTCCTGCCACTTTTCTGATCTCCTACAACACTTTTTTCTTTCCTAACTACTCTTTTATAAATTTTTTTGATTTTTTCTTCTCCATTATGTTTATAAATAACTTGCTTAGTATTAATTTTACAGACCCATTCCCTCTCCACATCTACATCTAAATCAACTGCCCTTTGTTTATTCCTTACCTCCCATCCATTCTTCATCTTTTTAATAACACTACAATTTAAAATCCCGCCCCCCTTTACAAGTTTCCCGAACTACATTCTTTATAAATCAGACTCCCTAAAACTTCACTTCCTTGTTATCCTAAGTGCAATGCATCTTTCCCAAATAACTCCCTCTTCCCAATAAAAAAATCCCACACATCCACAAACATAACATCATTTCTCTCACACAATTCTTTCAATCTCTCATTTATAGAACATGCCCTATCTACCATATACCTTTTATCAAATTTTAGTAATAATCCAACTATTCCTACTCTTCCTTTAACCATACTCAAATTCCTAATCAATTCTGTGTACTCACCTATTACTCTATCTGATGCCTTTGATAAATTATTAGTCCCTACCATAACATATACATCTCTATTCCCTTGCTTCTTTATTTTATCTGTAACATCCCTAATTTTAGCTCCCGGCAAACATACTCTTACATACCTGTTTCTATTTTTCCTTGCAATTATATCTCCACATTTCATGAATATGACCTCTTTTGTTAGTCTTTGTAACTAAATCTTTATCTTGCTATAATTCATTCTTTATTCATCTTTTTAAGTTGATTTATTTAACCATCTGCCTCTCCCTGCCTTTATATCATTTTGATTATTTTTTTATATTTATAATACATACTATGTATATAACTGAACCTTAAATGTTTTGTATTATTTTCCAGTTTACATTTATTTGACAGTCTAATAAGAATAAGGTGCTGACGAATCTGATATAGCAGGATTAGGTTAAGTGCTTATATTGATTTTATATATCATAAATAGCTCTAAATATAAGTAATAAAATAATTTATTTTCAAAAATTATATACATATTTGAAATATCTGATAAGACAAAAATTAGTGTTGAAACCACAATTATCATTTTTAAACGAATTGCTTCATTTCTGATTTTTTATTGCATCTTACTTGCCTTAATATATTCTATTTCTTTTGATGTGTTAAATTTAATTTTTGATTTTTTCTTAAGTTATTATTACATCATGTTATTTTCTTTTTCTTTTACCGTTAATCATCATACTTTTGTTGAAAACAATCTTCATTGGTTTTTTACCTTTTCTTAATTTCGATCGTAAATTTAATATTTTTAACTTTATATTTGCAGATTTGGTTTAAAGCCAATAAACATCACATGACCACCACTTCTTATGCTTGTGTATAGCTGTTGTTAAAACAGGCAAAACTCACTATATGTATTGCCACACACAGCAAGCTACGGTAATCAATGGATGCCAGAAGGCTTGTGCATAAAATCTCCATCTAGTGCCTACTCATCCAATATCCCCAGACTAGTTTCTGGCTTGTGGCCTTCATAAGCTGCTGGGTTTAGATTGAAGACATTAAGGTGTTTTCAGTTTAAGACTCATAGTTTTTTAGTTAAGTGGAGATAAAAGGTGGCTGCTGGAGGGTTGCATTAGATCCTAAGATCTAGGTGCAGTGCTTTCAGATCCAAGGTTCCTCACTGACGAAGGCCACAAGCCAGAAACTAGTCTGGGGATATTGGATGAGTAGGCACTAGATGGGGATTATGCACAAGCCTTCTGGCATCCATTGATTACTGTAGCTTGCTGTGTGTAACAATACGTATAGTGAATTTTGTCTGTTTTAATATTTGCAAATTATTTTTCAAGTTTACAGCAGTGCGTTGCCCTGAATGTTTGAGGACATTGATAAAGAAACCTACTGGAACTAAAGGTCCAAGAATCACAATCCCAACTCAGTCAGTTCCAGTGATCAAAATTATTGCGACTCTCTAGCAATAAACCACTAAAATATTTTGTTTAACAGTTGTGTGAGTGTAGCTATATACTTTCTCCACATCCTATAATCATGTTTGATGAATGAAAACAATAAGTCGGGTTTAATTATATATATAAAGTTTAATTATATAACATTTTTTAAAGTTTTTTATATTTTTTTCTTGAGTTTATTAATTGGATTATTATTTCACTTTTAATATTTGAAAGCTGATTTAAATAATAATTGAAATCTGAATTAAATAATAATTGTTTTGTTGAAAACTTAAAAAGTCATATATTAATTACCTTTATTTAGATCCTGCAGAACATATCAAAAATTAATTAATTTTATGAATACTCTGCTTTTTGATTTTTTTTTATAGTTTCACTTTAAACATATATAATAAATGACATTCTTTGAGTTTATTAAATTCTAATGAAATATATTTTCAAACTTTTTTTTAGTCTACGACATTTTATGGATTACTCATTTGGACTTTGAGAATTTGAATAAAGTATTTTCACTCACTTTTATTGTATTTTATATTGTAATGATGTAAATAACTTTTTAATATTTATGATATTATTGTTTTTCATGTTGTTGTTTTTTGCGACGAAAATTGAGACCCTAATGGCGGCGAGTTTAGTAATATCCAAAGGTTAGCTATATGCGATGCAATGAAATGTAGCTTCTTGATTGAAGTTAAAAATCTCTGAATTGATAACATCAAAAAACATCTTAGCGGTTATATTTCTCTTATTATTTTTATTATTTTTAAATACATATATCCTTTAAAATTTTAAATCTATTTTATTTTCCATTCCAATCCACAACATTATCTTTATACATTAATTAATTCTAAAATTATCTTTATACTTATTCAGTCATAACATCCTGCATCATTTTCAACTATTATTGGTCCACTCTAGGATGAAAGTATTTCCAATTTTTAATCAAGTTTCTTCAATCCTTAAACTCTCCTTTTTTCGCCTCATAAGCGAACTTCTTATTTCATCCATTCATTCTACATGAAGTCTCTTTCTAGACTTTTATCTTGGGATCTAATTTAAGATTTCAACAATCCTTCTATTATCATCTATTTAAGCAATGTGCCTAGTCAAATCCATTTCACTTCTTAAATTCTTTCAGTGAGGTTAGTTATACATGTTTGTCTCTGACTTATGTATTTTGTTTTCAGTTTCTTATTGTTACTCCTAACATATATCTCTCTCTATACGTTATTGAATTGTCTAAAAATCTCAATTATTTCTCTGTTAATTGTCCAAATCTCAGATCCATAATTAAGAATAAGTAAAACACATTTTCTAAAAATCTTTCTTATAAAACATATAATCGTGTTTTCTTTTAATATCAAATTACTTCTATTTGTTCTAACCATTATATTTTATATGTATTACTAATCTGAATAAAATATTTGCAATTGTTAACTTCTTTTACATCCTGATTATCAATCTTTATTTTCTTTTTCTGAGAAAATCCATTGACTTTAGTATCTTTTTAGCATTTACATTTAGTTCTACTTTTTTACATCCATCTGATAACTCTTGCAACATTTCCTGATGATTTGAAGCATTGTTTGCAATATATTTATATATATTATCTTCAAAATGTAGAAGAATTAAATAATTCCTATTTACTTTTGCCCCTTACCTTTTTATTTTGATAGTAAAAATACTTTTTTTGTAAAACTGCAAGTTTTGAAGATATGGAATAATCTTGATATATACCTTTCACAATATTAATTTTTTTTAATATCATCATTCAATCTAACCATTGGTGTTACTTTATGATAAATATTTTTTAGAATAAGACAATATTTGGGTATAAATCTTGATAATCCAATGCTTTAAACATTGTATATATGTTTATAGAATCAAATGACTTTCACAATCTACAAATCTCAAGCATAATGACAATTTATATTCATTGATATTTCTATATTTTTTTACAATACTTTGATGTAATCCAGTATGCTAAAACCAATTTTAATTACCGCTTGTTTTTTTAGTTGGTTAAAATTTCAACGTTCATGTAGCTGAATTGTAGTTATCTTCAAAAAAGTTTAGAACTGCTAAAAGTCTGATAAGCTTGCAATTCCAATATCTTTATCCCTTATTTAATAATATTAATATTATGACTGCATTTCCCAATTATCTATATTTTTATTATATAGATATTTGGTATATAATTTTGCTAACATTTATTATATGTCCTTACCTATTTCTTTTAAGATATTGATTACAATTCTATCATTTCCTAGAGCTTTTTCCTCTTTCATAAATTTAATTGTAAGTCTGATTTCTGCATTAAAATACTGGCAACTGAGAAGATGTAAAAACTGTAGCGGATAGTTTACTTTTTATTTGTTACATTATAATTGTGCCATCTTTTCTTTTTATTGATGAAATATGATTCCTTCCAATACTAATACATTGTTTTGCATTTTTGAATCTTTTATACTTTGTTTTTCAATTTAGAATTATATTTAATTATATTGTTATTAACTCTTTTTCATGTCAGTTTATACTATCTAAATGTTCAATTATTCTTAATGGATTATTTTTATATTTTTTATATTCCTTTTTTACATTGTCTTGTCTTAGTAAAAAATTTCCTGAAACATAAATGCCTTTTTTATACTAGCTACCTTTGTTGCAGTTTTTAATAGTATAATAGTTTGTTTGTTTTTTTTCATTTACTTTTGAACCATTTTCCCAAAGTGTTCATAATATAAAATAATTTTCTAGTTCTAATTTAAATTCTTTAGAGTCTTTCTCATTGTTAGAAATATCAATATTAATAGTTTTGCATTATCAAATATCTTACAACTCATTAATTATTGGGGGAAAAATGTTTTCTGTTTACTCAAAATGTATTTTAATTATGCTGCACTTTCATTTCGATATTTCTATCCCACTTCTGTTTAACATTTTTTTCAAAGAAAGAATTTAACATATGCAGATTTTTTTTTGTGTGAAATCCATAATCTGTACCCATTCTCATATCTAACATTATAATCAAATATACCCACAACAATTTAATCCTTTAATTATTTATCAATTAATTTAAAGTCTCTTGTGTCAACTGTAAAATGTTTTGTCTGATAAAAAACTTGTAACCATGTAACAATTCTTCATTTCTTCACCATAATGACAACTATTTTGAACATAAACTTGATTTATATACATTTAGAATCTTATAATAAATTGCATAATTAATCTTACCATCTGTCTTATATGTCATCAATCTCCACAAAGTTGTTCATCTACTTTTTATTTATAATACCCACCATTCCATTTGTATCTCCAATATTTATGTATATTTCCACTTTTTAAATCAATTGACTTTCACCTTTTTTTAAACTTCACACAATCTAACAATATCCTGTTTAATTGCATAAAATTCTTCTTTGAATTTTTGTCATCACTCTTCATTTGAAAGTGATATGTAGTTTTAAATACATCAAGAAAATGTCATCATCAAATGACAGTCTAAATTTATAATCAGTGGTTTGTTTGTCATGATTGTAAATACCTATTAAAATAAAAGTTCATTCATATACCTACTTATTTTGCTTTCAAAAACTCAATTTGATATTACTTTAAAACTATCAGATAACTGAAAGACAATATTATTTCTTAATCTTAAACTCAGAGTTAAAAAGTCAATGAACTCATCATCCTGTAGGAAGCATGTTGGGCAACAGCTTATTCATTGCCATTTACTACCTGAATAAGCATATATTAATAATAACTACAATGAAAAGAATGTATATGGAGTGGACATAAAGAAGTTTCACAGAGCAGTTTTTTAAAGCCTCAAAGAATAATCTAAGCATGTCCTTTCATTTAACAGCGAGTCCCATCACAATATAAATGGCAAAAAAAAATATTTTTTTTATATTTATTTAACTTAAATTTGTTTTCCATAAATTCATTATTTGCATCCTTTCCAATTCTAATTATTTACACTCTAATAGAAAATGGTATTTTTTACATTCTTTTTAAAAATATTGATAAAAAAAATTCTCAGAGTCATTCAGTATATAAATACATTCTGTCATTTCTAATAACTTGTTTGAAATTTAAAAGAAAATTTCTTTTTTGATATTATCATAAAATTTTTATTTCTTTATATAAATTTAAACTCTTTTTCACATCTGTTCTCCATTTTTCTAATACTTTTTTTTATTGGTGATATTTTTTTTTTGTCAATTTTTACTACTGTCCTAATTAAAAATATTCCTAACTCATTCATTCTATTTTTTTAAACTGATAAATTAATAAAATTTTCCCAATTGTTTAGCATTTTTGCTATCTTTTTATTCATCTTATTGTTTATTAATTTCTAAATGTCAGTATAAAATATTTTAGATATTTTATTTCTATTTATAAATTTGAAATTTACAAAATATTTTCAAAATAATTTTTGTCTATTTTATGTATTCCTAACCATCTCATCATATGAAAAGCAATTATTGTACATGTATCCACAGGTAAAACCACATTTCTTATTTCTTTTGAATTCTTTTCAGAATGCTATATTTTTTATGAACCATAATATATCTTTATTATATATTAAGTTTAATATTGGAACTCTCATTAAATTCTTGTTATATCTTTTATATAAAAATGATGTTACTGTTTATATTAACTGACAATTTTATTTTCCATTTGGCCAAAATATCCTATTGTATAATTACTCCATTTGTTTTTAGGAAGGAAAATTAACATATGAAAATTTTAGTTACCTTAGACCTATTCAAAATAATCTTTATTATCCATTTACTTTGTTCTTTAACTTTTTCAGTAATAGACTTTTTTTTCTTACTTTCTCAAAACTTTTATTATTTTTAATATATATATATTTAAATTTTTAACAGTAATTCAATGAAAAATTGATCAAAATATTTACATTAATGATATTGATCTTACATGAAAAATGTACTAATGTTTCCTCACTGAAATGCTTTTTGAATATATATATATATATCAATTTCTCAAATCAGACATTTTTCTTTACTTTCTGTTTATTGTTTTCATTTTTCCCACATGGCAACCAATCCAAGATCTTGACTCTTATTATTTAGCTTAACCAATCATAGTTTAACATATAATAACATTAAAACTATTTTTAAAAGAATGGTAGAACTTGCCAAAAAAGTATACCAGTAATTATATCTAGTTTACACTAAAAATTATACCTATATAATAAAGAAAGTAATGTGAACACATTTTTAAAAGTATCTTTTAATAAATAGTTGATTAGATTATGTTGATAATTTTTTGCTTTGAAAAAGATATTAAATCAATGCAATTTTTTGAGTTTTATTTACAGTTGTGAAAGCTGTGCACTAGTAATAAAAGTCAGTCATTATTTTAAACTTTATTAGAAATGAAGTAACAAATATTACAAAACACAAAGTACATAAATAAAAATCAAGATAAAGTAAGTATAATAATTATAAGTAAAAAGTTTAAGTTTAAATAAATGTTTGCATAACAAAAAAAAGTGAACATAAAAATTGTAAACTGAATTTTAAATCGAACTTCAAGTGGCATATAAAATGTTATTATATAAGATTAATAAAAAAAAATCAGAAAAGAAATGCAACGTTTTGATATAAATAAAGCATGATACAAAATTCTTGAAATGTCTAGATTGATATGACACTATATCAGTGTGAAATTAATAATATAATCAAATAAAATCACAATCATAATGTTTTTATTCTAGAATATCTATTCTAGAGTGTTTAAATCTTATTTTTCTTTACTATTTCATATATATATTATGATATAAACAAATGAATGAGTGTGAATATTTCATGGAATAATAAAGAAATATGTTTAGCAATGGGGTTGCTAGGTAACTTTCAAATAATATTGACAGCCAACCTAAACTATTTCGTCTAGAACTCAATAACAACTTTTTTGTCTTGAGTTTATATATTTATAAATATGTAATTTATATAAAAGAAAATTACCTTTCACACTTGCACTTTGAATTGTCAACACTCCATGTCAATAAATGTTTTAAAATACAGATAGCTACATATATTTAGAGCCTACTCTTAAATAAACCAACATTCTTTGATAGTGCTGGGAATGAATTGTGATTTTATTTAAAATTTACATTTTTTAATTAGCTTAAAACTTGTAAAGATTTAAACTAAAATCCCAGGGACAGGAAAAAAACATTTCATTTTAAAGACCTGTAAAAATAAACCAAGTTAGTTTAAATAGATGTAAATATTAAATAACATAATATTTTTAGATATATATGGATATATATAATTTAGATGGAAGAAAGCTTTTCACACATGCTTCATGAATAGACAGCACTCCATATCAATAAATGTTTAAAAGAATGGGAAGCCACCCCCATACTTACAGCTTACTCTTAAATAAACCAACATTCATTTACAATGAATTTGTGAAAAATATACTTTCTTCTGTTTAAATTACAGATATATCTAAAAATGCTATGTTATTTAATATTTACATCTATTTAAATAATGTGGTTCATTGTAATAGTTTTTTTAAAAATGTGATAATTTTTCTGCCATGAGATCTATAATTTAAACCTTTACAAGTAATAAGCTGATTTTAAAATATGGTTGTTAAAAAAATCACCCTCTAATTCCAGTACTGTCAATAATGTTGGTTTATTTAAATGTCAGTTCTAAATATGGTTTTCCGTCCATACTTTAAAATATTTATTAATGTGAAATCATAGCATATGCACTAAAGATAATTTTCTTTCTTCTAAATTACATATATATTTAAAACCACTATGCTAATTAATATTACATATATATAATATGAATAACAGGCCAGTGTGTGATACAGACCTCAGTTATTTTCTAAATTTATTATATCATTTCATCAATTGTTAAAAAAGACTTTATAATTTATCAATTTATAACAACTAGAATTAAAACTGTCATTTTAATAATCAATCTTTTTTAAAAATTGATGCAGAGGCTAAAATTATGAATTATATATGTTTATATATATGTAAAAGCAAGTAAAAAATAAACTGATATTAGATTATTGTTTTTTTAAAAAAGGTAAATTATAATAATAACAGACAGACTTTATTTAGAATTTTTTTGGTTGTTATATAACCTTATATAGGTATATGTATATTTATATAAATTTGTGTTTGTAATTGAGAGAGAGAGAGAGAGAAAAAGAGACAGCGATTGTTTACGATTATTTAAAATAAAAGCCACGAAGAAGGTTAATTGTGAACATATAACACAGTTGAATCATTTTGCTTTTTTTAATTACAACAATTTTGTCATCATATATTTTAATGGGAAAGTTTTTGTTTAACTTCACATACTATAGCATGCAAATATAGCAGACAAAATTTCTTTTTAGCATTTGATAAGTCTAATATATTCTTAGATGGTTTAAACAAGCATTATAATAAAATAATATGATTTAAACTATTAACTCAAATTTATAAAATATTTTTTAGTTAAAAAAATTTCTAAACGATCCATGGTGAAATAACAAGTCTATAAATAAAAGAAAGTTCATTTATAATTTAAATCAAATTTATGAAATGTCTATAAATTAAAATGACTTTTATATAATTTATCTCAAGTAGATTTTTAGACAGCAGTTTGCAAAGTTCATCCATGATAATAAAATATTTTGATCCTTATATGTATATATTTTTTAAATTTTATTTTATAAGAACTCTGTACGAAATTTTCAATTTGAAATTGATTTTTAAGAATCCTGTGTTTTTCTTGGTTGATTTTTTTAAACATTCAGTACAATTGGGTTTCTACATATTTTAAATTATTTTTAAAATTATTTACTGAATCATATTTGTTTTTGTTTATATTTAAAATGTATAACATTGATAGTTTCGGTTTTTTAAGATAGACATATGGTTTACTTCTATTAAACATAACAAGGGCAATTCATGAAATATTTTCTTGATGCCAGAGAAATATTTATGGTTAGTTGCACATTAATTGGAAGTTAAGTATTCTCTTCACAATCATATGAAGAAATAAAGACAAAAACCTAAAAGGAGCTTATTTCTATGCCCTAATATTTATACTACAGTTTATTCTAAAGATTTTTTAAACACAGAATAAAAACAGCCTTATTATTAACAAAAATAGTTTTATTATAAACAAGTTAAAAATTGTTAGACAAAAAATTAAAATATATAACAAAGCTTAATTATAAATATAAGTTTAAAGATCATTTTCAAAGTAATACATTTTGCTAACAGAACACTATGATACATATTTTTATTTCTGATTTCAGTATAAATATATATTTAATTCAATACTTGTTAAAGTAAAATTTTAAATGACACTATACAGCAAAAGAAATATTACTGATTTGATAAACATTTATTATAACATTGATAAACTTTTAAAATGATAGTTTAAATATATTTAACTTGTAAAAAAGTAAATTTTAAAATGTCTCTGGTACAGCAAAAGAAAAACTGAATTTAAATAACTTTTACCATTTCCTTTAAGTATATTCTCACATTATAAAGTAAGATGTTGTGGTATGAGTATTACAAATACATATTAGAGAAATGAAATATTTGTTTTTCATAATACAGATAAAATTTTATTGAATAAATATTTTTTATGTTATTGAAACTTCATCTGGATCATGTATTTAATTTGTCACTTTCATATATTATGGTGATGATAAAATTTTATTGTCATTTTAAAAATTATATGAAAAGTATAAAATAATTTAATTTAAAATTGTTTATTCTATTTAATAAAAGGTATATTTTTGCAATACTCCTGTTGATAAATTATTTCAAGTAAATATTATGTAAATATACTGAATGATTAAACATTCTACTAAGATGACAGCTAGAGAAAAAAAAAGAATTAGTGGGGAAAAAAATATTTGATATCCAATACAACAAAAATCAAAACTGGAATATATACATTTTAATTATTAAACTTTCTACTAATATAAGAATACAGTTAGAGTTTAAAAATGGAATATATATATATATTAATAATATTACAAATTGATGTCTATATTTCTTCAAAATAATATATGTAAACTCATAAATAAATATTAGAAAATACAGTAATTAAATTTTTTAAAAAAGAACAAAAAATATAAATGTCACTTAGGAGCGCTTTCGACTATCCTTGTAGCTTTGTCAACTAATACATTGAAAGGTCAACTTTCCCATAATTCCACAATCTTAATGTTGTCTGCCTGCTTATTTATTAAGATTTGCTTGTATTTATATATTAACATAGCTTCCTTGATTTTTCTCTTATTATTATTTCTTTCAGTTTGCAATATTTTTACATTATTATATAATAATGTAAAAATATTACAAACTGATAGAAATAATAGTAAAAGAAAAGTCAAGGAAGCTATATTAATATATAAATACAAGCAAGACTTAATAAATAGACAGGCAGCAAACATTAAAATTATGGAATTATGGGTAAGTTGATCTTTCAAAGTATTAGTTGACAAAGACTATGAGGATAGTGGACAGTGCTCCTAAGTGATGTTTATATATATATATTTTTAAATTTAATTGCTGTTTTTTTAATATTTATTTATAAGTTTACATATATATATAGTATCACAATAAAAATGAGGATATGCTCCTTATTTAATGTTTCACATATTTGGGAGCCATTGGTCTCTGAATAACTATAATGACTATGGGTAATGAAAACTTTAATATAATCTGAATAAAAATATAACCCAATCATTGGTCACCATTTGAAACTGAATAAAAATATACCCTGAAGTCGAACACGATTTATAATAGAATAAAATTATATGTCATACTGTATCTTGAGTCATAACCTAATTATTGGTCACCATTTGTAACAGAATAAAAATATGAGCCAAGAAAAAACTTACCTAATTTAATAATGTCTGTAAGTTGTAGCATCATTTGTAACAGAGTGAAAATAATAAACCAAGCTAAAATTACTATCAATCAATGAATAACTATTTAATAAAACAATGATAATAATCTTTGTTGTGATCTCATAAATTCCAATAGAATTTTGAATAAATAGAAAACAAACAAAAACATTACTTCAAGCTATCCTAAAATATAAGCATTATTTGCAATAAGCCAAAGATAAAGCAATAAAACCCAAATTTTATTATCTTACAAATTACAATCTATGTTAATTCTATAAACCACTTATAATAGAATAAAAATAATTACAAATAATTATACAGATAAACTTTAATATTCCGTATCAATCAAAACATTGTTCGTCAAGTGTTGGTAGCTGACAGGTTAGTGCAGCAGCCTTGCAAGCAAGCAGTTGCTTGCAGACAGTTGATGTAGGTTCGCTTCCTGACTGATGCTTTTACATATGGAAAAAAAATATTGTTTATTAATAATACAAACTTACGCTAATAGTTAAATGTTATTCATATTTATTTAGATGAAATAATTCATGGATGGGTGAAATAATAATTTAAATATGCCTTTCAAATTTGAAATATCACTGATATTTAAATAAATATATAACTCAATAATTGATGTCTAACTACAGCCAAATAAAATCAAATGTAATGCTAACTCGGCACTAGTATTCCACTACTATCAATATTCTCTTATTAATTAAGTCAATTATAATAAGATTAAATACTTAATAACAAAATCAAGTAACTTAACATATTTTTCCACTTTCACCAACCTAAAATATTATAAAATAAAACCATTCTATTAAATAACCTTAAGACTTTCAATACTCATTCATATCAGTATATAAAATAAATGGTAGATTCCTATTTGATGCTTACTCAAACAATTGACAAACCATATCCAAATACTCTTCACTTAAATAAAGCTAGGTAGTTATAATTTTGAACTATAACTGTCAAAGCATATGAAATATTTAAACTAAATTTACAATCCACATAACAAACTTTAAATATAATTAAAACAAATCACTCTAATTTGTACCAGAGTAAAATATATAACTTACAAACTCTAACTCAATAAGATTAGGATCTTTATGACTGTATAATGACTTACTTATAATATTCACTTTAATCAATAATGATTTAAAATAAAATATGTGAATGTTTAATTGCAATTACCTTTCCTCAACTTCAATAATTATCATATTTCTACCTTTATTAATCATCAAATCAATTTATATATATAATTTTTATCTTAATATAACTAATACTTGTTATTAAGAAAATACTTACAACAAGATTCTAACTACTTATTAAATATTTAAAAATGTCATCAATTTATTGCTATATAAAATCTATATCTGACCAGATAATAAACATTAAATTCAATTACAAAGAAATCAAATCATGTCACATGATTTAATAAAAAGGCTTTGGTGATTTTACATTGCTAAAAGCTATTAATATATGGTGTATTTGAACTTGGTTCAGTCCCATATAGCTATTTAAGTTAGATAGCTGGACTACAAGACATATAAATGTCTGAAAATTTCAGATTTTCTATTTAATAGTTATCCATTAGATAAAGTGCTGGGTTTGCACTGATATTTTTAATCTAATGCTTGAATATCCTAGCACCTCACTGAGGAAGCCAGTAGCAGAAACTGATCTGGGGTTGGAGATATTCTGCAAAGCTTGTTAAGAGCTCCATCTAACAATAAATTCAATACAAAGAAAATGCTATGTAATTATACTTTTTGACCCATCCTGTGCTTTGATTTCTGAATCATTTTGTAATACCTTCTAATGAATTATATGGTGTAATGAATTAGTAAATATCATTTTATCAATATACAATTAAACAATAAATTTGCATTGTAAAATTGAATGACAACCAAGCAAGCTTACTTGTTTTAAATTACTTCAAAATTTAGTAACAAATGGATATAAATCAAAATTATATATATATATATATGTGTGTGTGTGTGGCAGATAAACACTTAAAATGTATACATATGATCTGATTATGCTTTATGCAATAGATATTCAATCAGAATTAATTCTTTAATTAAATAGATGATTGTATATCAAACTCCACTTATAAGAGGCTAAGACTACAGCTAGCTACATAGCACAGACTTCATGATGTAGGAGTCTGACACTAGATTTAGTTTTCTTCATTTGCACCAGCTGAGACCTCCTGACCATGGTTCCAGAAAATATGGCTTGTAGCAGATGTGTCTTCAAAGAACTATTAGAAAACAATACAATCAGCAAGGAATTCCATAAACTGGATGAAATCTGGAGGAGTCATCAAGATAGAATGGAAAGTACAAACTTTTGTCAATTTCAACTTTTTAAATATCTCTCTGATAAATGTTTAAATCATAAAGAAGAAAAAAAAATATATAAGTGAACTTTTATCTGACCAAGAATATGACTCTAGATCAGTTAATCATTTATTTTTTTATAATTTATGTATAATGTTTGCTAATCATTTCCATTTTTCTTTTATTTATTTTTATCTGTTAACTAAATTATTAAATTTAAAATTGAGGGTAGATGGATGCATAGATTCATTAACATTTATGTTAGTTTAAGGGGGTTAATTTCAGACTATTTGTTTTGTAGTTGAATTGATGCTGTTAGAGGGATATATGGGTATTTATATCAATGTAATGTGAAGTGTACTAGCATACATGGCACTGTGCCCAAATGAATGCATGGCTCAAAGGTGTAGCCATATCATTGCAATGGACACGGACATATTTCCTGCAGCACTGATCCCTTTTCACTCTATGGATAGGGACTATAAGACAGCAAGAATGCTCCCCTTCCATTTGAAGCATTTGTTTTTTTAAGGTTTTATATATATGATTCCTTCACCAGACGGACACATATTCCTGTACTGGACGAGGATCATTTTCTTTCAAATAATATCATGCTGCAGATTCACACTCCTGTCAGCATGGTTTTATGCTAACATCTTCATATTGCATTGGTTGGGTCTTTATATCAGGAAGCAAGCATTGGTTTAGCTATAAACTTTTAGCCTGAGGTTAAATGTTTTTGAAAAAGTTTTTAATTGCATAGTCTATGTAGCCTATCTATGCTCAACATTCTAAAATAAAAATATTATATAAACTGTCCATTTGTTTGGACTTACTAAAATAACAATTTAAATTTAAAATGAATAAAATCTAAAGCAATATTAATTTATTCCTCAAAATTATATATGCATAAATAAATGTTTTGTTATAATTACTGGCAGTGGTTTTTTTTTTAAATCTTTTTCTTTATTAAAATGTTTTAAATAAGTTTTATTATAAATCTCAGCTACTCTTTGAGTTAGTGGCAAGAGCTAACAGTCAATAAAATAAAAGTTGGATCTTTCCCAAGGTGTATCTGCCTACATTATAAATTTTCTAGGTTCAAATAGCCTAGGGTGTCTTGTATGGCAGATAGAGATAGGGTAAGAGTCACTCTACCTCGACTGTTATAATATGAAGTGATGCATATATGCCACTTCATTTTCTTTAATTCATGCCATCTTTCCCTTAGATTCTAATTTTTCATAGGACTCACACACATATATGATCACTGCATGCATATGTGTGCAATTCTATAATATATTAAATAAGACATTTATTTTATATAGCACTATGTTGTATAAAGTAGAAAAAAAACTCAAAATATATTTAGAGAAGAGAAAGTAAATTTAAAATTAAATAAATAATTATTTAGAGTTTTTTTTTCCATATGTCATAGCATCTGCTGTCTGCAACCAACTACTTGCTTGTAAGGTGGGTGCGATGATCTCTCAGCTAAAAAAGCTTGACTAATTATTTAGAGTTAATGTAAGAAAACAATAGGAAAAGTTTTGTTAAGGGAAATAATCCATTAAGTAAGAGTTGGTGCCCTATTTAAGATCAGTAGTAAAAATCAGCAAAATAGTTACAGTTTAACACCTTTATGGTGAGAACATATCCAAAAGGTGTTAAATGTAAAAATAAAGACAAAAATGGCAGGAAGTGGACCCAGGAAATAATCAGAAGTCAAAACAATTACAGAACAATTAATGGAAAAGCAATTAGTTAAATGGAAAAGTATCAAAGCCCATTAAATCAGCTCATGCTAATTAAAAAATCCCTAATGCACTTTAAATAATATATCAACCCCTAAAAATTATTATGGATCATTATAGATTATTAAAGATTTTAAAAAGGAAAAATTAAGTATGCTAAAAAAATAAATAGAACTTCCATACTATAATGTGTAAATAGTTTGACATTGGCTTTTCCCATGTCATTGTAGGAAAAGAGTGTCATCCTGATATTTGCTCCAGTGTTCCAGTTATCCAAATGCTGATTCAGAAATACCTATTTACCAGTTGTACCAAGACCTCATTGCCATGATGGATTATCCACTAGACTATCAACCTACAGTATAAATCAAAAACAAACTTCCCTTCATTCAAGCACTTGATCCATCTTTATGAAACTGCTGGTAAAAATCTTACAAATTATTATCATTCCACAGATAAAAGTACGTTTATTCATTTATTATTAACCGTAACTTAAATATATATGTGCACTAGTTTCTAGCTTTAATATTTTTAAAGATTTCATTTTATTAATGTAAAAGTTTACTGGTCTAAACTATTTAATTTTTCATTTGTTTATCTAATCTTATTTTCTTGTATAAATCAGACAATGGAGGGATTAAATTATAAAAATGTAAACACTACCTTGCATCTTTTTCATAGGATCCCAAAAGACATCAGGGAGATGAGAATAAGTCAAGAATGGAAAATATACAAATAAAAGTTATATTATACATTTATTTTAATATTCTTCCTCAGTTTTCTCTCCATCTTTTAAGTAATGTTGTTTTTCTTGACAATTGTCAAGAAAAACCAGTGAAGGATAACGAGTGATATTACTTTAGTTTTTTTTTTACAAATATATATTTGTTTAGGTGTTCCATATTAAAATAAGTTCAATAAATAATTAAATTGATTTTCTTAATATATGTTTTCCATGGGTAAACAATTTATTACTTAAATTATTTCATAAATAGCAATCCATATTCTCAACATATATCTGTATGTAAAATCACTCTCTATATGTAAAAACCAAAAGCATACTGCAAGTTTTATATTTTATGATAGAGAATGGATTGAATATCAATTATTATGGGTTAGTAATATCCCACTTTGTTATAATAGATTAGTTAGATTAATAAAGCTATAATCAAGTTATAGATGAGCTAAAGTTTTATAAATCTATATTTGTGTTACATAGGGATAGAAGCTATCTTATTATATAAATATTTTGCTACTTTATTTTTAGCATAGGCATGAATTAATTTAAGATTACTTTTAGTATACCCATTATTGTGTTACTTCATTGGAGATGTGTGTTATCAGTGGCTATCTTCAATGTTCTCTGTTACTATATGGCATGATTCACTATTTATTTATACATGCAGTGTATCCTGCACCTGCTATATTTGATATATGTACCTAGTAAACCCTCTTCAAATAATTCAAAATATACATGGTTATCATCAGGCTAGGTTGAGTTGATGGACAAAAGATCCCAGTCATCAAATCTTAATATATATCACACATGTCTTCCTCTTAGGATGAGCCTATTATTAGAAGCAGGAACACCCTTGAAGTTTGGGTCATTCCTCTTCATTTGTCAATTATGCCTTCTGATTGCAAAGTCGATCCAGCTTCTTATGATAGCCAGAGAGCTGCACAAAATTAATGCAGTACCATGATTTCTAGATACACTCCCTATTACATTTATACCTATGCATATAGCCATAATCCCATTCACATCTTGTCTAGCTCAGATACAGTAAGACTTCTAATAATAACAAGTTAAAAAGGAAATATAATTAATGATAACCCATAATTTATTGATCAATATAATGTTATTACCCCATGAATAAAATAACAAGACATACTATTTTTGCTACTTATGTCTATCACGATTGTCCTTGTTTATCTTTGTGTAAAGTCCAGTAAACTGTCCAATACCCCATTCTGTACATAGTAAAGGCATGTTGTTAAATTATGGTATTTTTATTAATAAATGTTATTTCATATAAATTATCTGTTGTCATCATCCTTGCTGATTGAAATCCCATAGTTAGAGATAAGAATTAAGTAAGTTTGAGTCTATGCATATCCCTCAACTAAGCAGAGCTATATAAAATTGGGAATCTGTGCTAACATCAAGAGTGTTAATATGTAGTAGAGACAGAGAATATAGACAAGGGTTTAAACTAGGATTATAAGGGTACAGATACCACTATGCATGCTGGTTGAGAGCGTCTGCTTGGTCTCTCAATCTTGTTAGCAAATTATACATGTTTAACCATTACACATGTGACAAGATTATTAATGTTGAATTGATGAATAGTAGTATTCAATACTGCCATTTTATGTTTATAAGCAACTTCTTTGCAATAACCAAATATAGGCAGAAGTGCCAACTTGCATCATTCAGCTAATCATCACAAGTTTTTTCAGCTATAATGTTCACCATTCAGCTATATCTTGAAGGTGTCCTATATCACTCAAGTCATAATAAAATAAAAATACATAGAAATATATATAATGCAATATTGATTCAACAATAATAAATCATTAATAATGTGATAGTCAATAAATTCAAATTAACTATAATTTATCTTGAATGAAAATAGATATTTTTTATATAAAAAGTCAACTCATTTCACATGTTTCCAATTTAAAAATCTTTGGCACTTACTTACATGTATATTAGCAAATACATATGGTCCATTAGAAACAATTATTAGTCAGCATTTTAAATGTCTTTAACAGACAATAGAATATTCTCTTTCCTTTTATAAACAAACTCTTTAAAGTTAGCATTTGAGTGCTTTCTTGGAACACACAATTTACACTTTTACTTAATCAGAATTGCACTATTAATTCTCACTTGCAGTTTGGTTAATTACCCTTTCTTAGGTAACCATTTTATCTGACAACAAATAATTCTTTTCCACTGAATGGTGGGTTTCTTAATTATTCTGCTCATTTGTATGAAAATGCCTTTATTTGCATTCAAATTCACTATTGTTGTGATCTTTTTGTAGATTTTTTAGAATAATTTTAAAAATGAAAATGTTTTATAAGTGAAATAATCTGTATTTATTTACAAAAATAAACAGTCTTTATTAACACACATTTTTTATATCCACAGGCATTCCAATAAGCTTTAAAATCCGTTTTCTTATTTATAGTTACATCTCTGATGATTCTGTTTAAAAATTGTAGATTTTTATCAAAGCAAGTTTGTTTTAATTAAGTTACTAAATAATATTATTTTGAACATCATAAATAATTGCTATTTAAACAGTTGTGATCATTATTCAAGAGAACTCTATTAAATATTTACAATAGTTTCCTTTAACATTTTAACAGTGATGTATCATTTATTTCTGTTGGCAATTGACTTTATAGATTCCTAGAAGCATGTCAATATTTTTTTAGATAATAATTTGATATTATGTTCATTAACATACTTTGTAGATAGTCTATGAGGTCATCTATGACTGTTTGGATAAAGATTGACATTTACCCAATCATCTATTGTCTTAAAACTAAATATCTACTAAAGAAAGAGAGAAATGAAGAGAGAGAGCCATTTCTAAGAATTAACGTTTTTATTACACTAGTATATCTTAGCAAATAATAGTGAAAAATGAATGCTACTTTAATATCATGATCTGATATTCTAAAATGCTTCACTAAAGTGTGCTTTTGCATGTTATAGTTATTGTAGAATAGTTGTAAATAATAATTTTAAATTAATATATATATAAATAATTTTAAAATAATAAATTCAAATAAGAAATGGATCAAACTTTCATATTATTCCCAAATTGATAATACATTAATAAAAGACAAAAATTATATTAATAATCCTATAAATTTTGGATGGTTGAATAACAAAAGTTTTGTTAAATCAATAAGGAATTATATATTAAGAGATAATATAAATACAAAAAAAAACAATTGTATATAAATTTAACTGTGACCTTTGCAATATGATTTACTATGTTCATGTAGGAAAACAGAGGTAAGAGCCAAAAAACATAATCTTGCTGTTACAAGACAAGATAATAAATCTGTTTTATACACTCATTAATTAATATATGAGTCTAAAATAGATACTACAAAAATATTAAACTTTACATTATAATAAAGATCCAAAGAGAAGACAAATATGTGAAACATATTACTTTAAAAATAACTTAAATAATTGTATGAATATTTACAAAACTTCAAAAATTTAATTAATGTATAATGTATGTATTATTTATTGGTATAATGTTGTGTTAAATAGGGAATTCTTTGAAGTTCTATTGGATCTCTATATGAAGGTTTGATTTGAATTTATTAAGTTTTATTTTGTTATTGTTGTTTTTTTACTTCCATTATGCAACACTATATGGTGCTATATATGCAATAATTGGTTAACATTAAAATAGATTATTAACATTTGAAAAGGACACTAAACCATGAGCCAAAATACTTTTTAGATATAATTATTTTTAATTGATATAAGCATTAGGAATGCTGAGCAAAAGAGCTTAAGAATAAAAAGTTTTATTATAGTATGGTGAGTAGCATCCGATATTCTAATCCTGATATCATGCTCATAGCAATGACTAGTGAACGAGAGGACTTTGGGTATAAGACATAATGTAAATGTATACAAATAATTTATATGGCCCATTTTCTAGAGAGTGGGAAACATGATTCCCTTATTATTTATAGAGTTATTAATACAATACACTTCAATGTATGAAGAAGAAATTACTATGTTGTAAATCTTAATATTGGCTAAGCACTTTCAGAGCCTGTTTACTCCATATATTCTTGGCAATATGCCAAACTTTTTTTATCTTGCATTTAGAAATATTTCTTTATATACATACAATGCTAGCTGATGTAAGCTCGAATGTATGGCACAGTTTGTTTTCATCCTCTAGAAAGTCATACATAATATGAGATTGTTATAACCAATGATCTTTCAAGCCTACATCAGCTAGTGCTATATATATAGAAATGAATTATTCAAAATGCAAGATAAATGAATTTTATCACATCACCAACAATGTTAACTTGATAAATAAAAAGAAATCCTGTTTCCCCATCTCTATAAAGTGGGCCATATAACTTACTTCTAGATATTTACATAAAATGTGCATTATATCTTATATCCACAACTCTTTCATTCACTAGCCATTCGGATGACGATTAAGAAATCGAAAGCTGCTAAACATACTATATAAAAAAGCTTTTATTCTTAAGCTTTTCATACTTGTATTCCTAGTGCTTATATCAATTACAATTCTATAGAAAAAATAAACCACTGTAATATATAATTATTTTTAATATATTTATATAGATGAAGTGGAATTGGACTGAACATATTGCTAGAAGAGTTGATAATAGATGGACAATTGAAATCTTAAACTGGATTCCAAGAGATTGTAAAAGACCCAGAAAGAGACCACATGTGAGATGGATGGAAGAAATAAGAAAGTCTGCAGAGGTGAAGTGGAGAAAAGAAGCTAATGATCGGAGAAGATGGATTGAACTTGGAGAGATCTTCATCCTGCAATGGATTGATGATGGTTGTTGATGATGATGTTAGCTGTTATGTATAATTTTTATTACAATTTATATAGAAGAATAGCATAATGGATTTAATTAATTTTCATTTTAATAATATGTATAAAATATTCTTTTAAAATAAATTACATCATTTTACAAATAAATAACTAAATATATATATATATTTAATCAATACATTTCTTTTCTGTATTAAGTGATTATTGTTATATTATTTTATAAAAACAAAACAAAATCTTCTTAGAAATGAAGTTTAAGCTTTTAAAGAAAGTAAAACAAAATAATTGCATTCACATTATTGTAGCTAAAAACAATCTTTAAAGTCAAATTTAAATATATTTTTATATTAATAGAGAATTGATTGCTCATAAAACATTTCTCATACATGTTATATTTAATGCAGATTGTATTTATATTAATGAAATAAATTTTAATAAGAAAAAAATGGTACAAGTTTACCACGATCTCTGCCATTTTTTTTTCTCATGTGTCATAGCATCAGCCGGGAACCAAACCTGCTAATCTGGGACAACTGCTTGTAAAGCAGCTGTCGTTGACCTCTCAACCACCAATGTTTGACATCTCTGCCATTTTGGTTTCTAAATGGAGCCACAAAACCAATGCTGATACAATCAAGAATAAAAAGATATCAGATAATACCTCCGTCATTGGCACAAAAGGTTCCAGTTATTTTGTCCAATATAGCTAAACTACTACAATTATTATTAAAAAAGCCACAACTGTCATGGTATGAGTCATTTCAAAGATTTGATACGTAAATGTTTGCCAGAAAACAATATTTTGTCCATCAAACTTAAAGTGAGTTTTTTTTCTTTAAATATTGTTTATTTGTTAATTGAGTTTTTTTTTAAATTTGATGTCATTGTTTTGTTTCTGATGGATGCTAACAAATACCTGTTAATGTTTTTTGAAATTTATTTTTACTTTTATTTGTTATTTTAATATATGTTAATTGTTTTTTTTATTTTTGATGTGATGGCAAAGTAGCACCGATATTGACCATTGATCAGCTACTTAATTATCCAGTTATCTGTTTTTCTATTACCTATCAGTCTTTTTCTTTATCTAATATCATTCATGTATACATAATCTACTTGTCTTCCTATATGTTTATTTGTATATCTATTGTAGTGCTGAAAATAGAAGCTTAAAAAGATGGTCAGTCAAAAGTACATAAAAAGTACAGTAACCTGTAATGAATTATTCAAAACTGTTTTATAATTACTAATAATAATTGTTTAAAGTGAAGTGCAATGATTTAATGGAGTTTTTTAAATGTCCATATATGTGTGTAGCCATAGGTGAGATATATAAAAATATCTTACTTGGATTATATAAATAAATAAAACATAATTATAATTTATAAAACTATATTAAAATGAATGTCAGTTAAAAAAATGTAAGCATTGGTGGCTGAGTGATCATCACAGCTGTCCCACAAGTAGTTGGCATGGGTTCACTTCCCAGCCGATGCTTTGACACACGAAAATAAAAAAAAATGTTTCAGATAATGATATTTTAATAGAAAGAAAAAAAATTGAAATATATTTATATACCTACATATTTTTTAAAAAGAGGTATTTTGATTCAATTTGTAGATAACAACAACAACAAAAAAAACTCCTGAATCCATGAAATAAACAATAAGAAAAGATTC
>JAQFVV010008298.1:0-35050 GCA_028023455.1 Epiperipatus broadwayi
ATATATATATATATATAATTAAAATCAGTCAACATTTAGACAATACCAATATCAATAACATTCAACAATTTCAATAACGGTTTTATTTATATCTGTGTTAATGCAAGCATGTAATATCTTTTAACTTAGTAGGTTATTTTTTTCATAGCTCATTGACCATTTTATGTCTCAATTATTATCTCAGGCTGGTTATTAATTACAGGCATATTTGTCAGTTATTTTGTTCTTATTTTATGCTGATCACAAACATCATATCCAAATATTGAGAGAAGTTATAGATAGAGCCAATGAATATGAGTTACCATTATGCTTTGGATTTGTAGATTATAAAAAGATATTTGATTATATAAGCATTTTTTCAGTGATTATCATCAAGGTATGGATCCAGGATATTGTCATATTCTGAAAAATATTTATAAAATGCAACAGCAAAAATTAGATTATATTGAGAAGAGTGTAAAACAGGGTGACTCCATATCTCCAATTTTTGTTACAACAGTGCTGCAAGAAATACTTTGCAGATTAAAATAGGAAGCTAAAGGAGTAAACGTAAATGGAGATTTTTTAAGTCATTTAGAGTTTGCAAATGATGTAGTTGTTTTTGTAAATAATGTTTCAGAGCTTCAGCAAATATTGCAAGGGTTATCAGATCAAAATAAAAAAGTAGGAGTAAAGGTAAATGTTAAAAATATTAAAGTAATGTTCAATGGATTTCCTCAAAAGATGAAAATAAAGATTGATTATGATGAGTTAGAATATGCTAACAGCTAAAAATATACCTTGGTCATATTATTACTACAGATAGAAACATAATAAATAAAATTAATCATAAAATTAAACTTGATTGGAGTGCTTTTGGTAGAAATAACTTAATATTAAAAGTAAATATGCCTATGTGTTTGAAAAGGAAGATTTTTAATGAATGTGTTTTACCAGTTTTTACTTATGGATCTAAGGCTTGGACATTTAATAGGTGTGCAACCCAGAGACATCAGAACATTCAAAGAAGTAGATAGAGATGCATGTTAGGAGTAACAAGATCGAAAAAGCAATACATGGGTAAGAGAACAAATAGGTGTTTCTGACATCGTTGAAAAAATTAAAAGACTGAAGTGGAGTTGGGCTGAATATATTTCTAGAAGAGATGATAATATATGGACAATTGAAATTTTAAACAGAATTCTAAGAGATTGCAAAAGACCCAGAAATAGACCCCATGTGAGATGGGTGGATGAAATAAAAAAGTGTGCAGTGGTGATGTGGAGAAGAGAAGCTAGAGATTGGAGAAGATGGATTGGTTTTGGAGAGACCTTCATCCTGTAGTAAATTGATAATTGTTGATGATAATGATGATGAGCCTGATAAGTTCTGTTATTTGGTTATTTTTCAAGTTAGGATAGACAGCATTGGTGAGGTTTTTCTTTCATAATCTAATTACATGTTAACATTATCAATTGGTAGCATTTTGGAAGAAGTTAGTAACTGTCATTCCAATCTCTGACGAAGAAAATATATTTATAATTGACAATGGACATCATTTTTCTTTTTGGACTAAGTTGAATCTTGCAACTTTAGTTTTATATGGAGCTATTTACTAGGGCAGGGATAAACATTAGCAATTTATATAGTTTGCTTAATTATTTGTAGTTATTTTCTCACAATCTTGAATATATTCTTCTTCCATTGGAAAATATACAGCTTACTGTATGTAACATTACTATAGAAGATATGAAGCTTGGTTTACTCTGCTAGCAAAATACATTCTGATTTTAAATCAATTATCTCAGCCAATTTTTAATCAATAGTAACACTTTTTCAAACATAATTTCAAAAATTGTTTCCCAACACCCCAAGCTGTCTAACTACAAAATTACCATATATATTTTAATTAATTAATCTTTAATCACATTTTTATCTATCAACAACATTTTTTTAACTTTAAAAGAAAGAGACGGAAAAAATATATACTTTTACAAAATTGAATTTGTTATGAAACAAACCGCATTTAAAATTAATAACTTGGTAAAAATTTTTTTACTTTTTTCAACTCCAACTTGTTTCTTTTACAATAAATAAACTGCAGTTATTTTTTAACATTTTCTCAAAGAGTTATAAAATATCCACAAGAGATTGTAGTGACACAATTTATTGCTGCCACTGAAATTCAATCGACTCACTCTTTCCCGGTCTGTATATTATTGCAATGACTTTTTAGATTTGTAGCTAGTTACAAAAGGCTACAATATATATTGGAATTAGTAACTGATCTGGTCAATCTATTTTTTTAATTTCATTTTATGCTTTAGAAATAATAGCTTTTAATTTTAATTGTTTTGTTTTTCTCATTTTTGTTTACATATTTGCCCCAAATAGCTTCTACGATGGCATATATTGCATCATTCATTTTTAAATTTCCATTTGATTTTCTACAGCAGAAATAAATAAATTTCTTGTATTTATATTTTTAATATTATTCAAAAATAATTCATTTTTATCATCTGAATTTTTTCTGACTTATTAATCAGTTTTAATTCCTGGAAATTTCTTACCTGATCTAAGTTATTCCTATTTGAAGTGCTTCTTTAAAGATCAAAACACTTTTTGTCAATAACTATTGACAGAATTTGTTCTTTGACATGGCCAACTTAAATCAACTTTGATCAACTTATATCAAGAACAGCTTCTTTTATAAAATATTTAAAATCACAAGATTTTATTATATCCCTTGAAATCAAGTAGTAGTCAGATAATTTGTCTTAGCATTTCTTGATGCCTCTTCTTAAAAGGTAATCTAGGAACATGGCAGTTAGGAGTAAGACTAAAATAGCTGCATAATTTTTGATCACTCCAGCACAAATAACTTCAGCAGGTTTAGTCCTATTTCATACTTTTTTTTGTTAAATATTTGACTTGAATATCAGATAAACATAATAAAGATACTATTTTAAGTCTTTCTTAATATTATTTAGAAAAAAATTCCAATTTTTACATATAATTTGGCCATTTTCTGTCTTTGTTAAGCTTACACTCACCTATATTTTCCTGAAGCAATATTTTCAGATTTTGAATGCCTTAAATTTCTAGTGTATTTTTCTATAATAAACTCTTCACTTCCAAGTTTTATTTTATGTTTCAGTTTTCTTTTATCTCACCTCAAAGTGTAAAGTCTTAAACAGATTAGAATCAATTGTTCCCATTTAGAAATTTTAGCTACATATCATGGCAGACAACTGAGGAGATGACCCAAAACTTGACTCTAGAAGAAGCAGCAGAGTTACCCTGGAGAATAAAAAGAACACTTGAGAGACATCAAGTGTACAAGCAGAAGTCAAACACTTCATGTGATAAGAGGAAAACTATCAAATCTCTTAAATAGGATACATCTATAATCATTCTTCCTGCTGACAAAAGTAACACTACAGTTATAATGGATAAAATGGATTATGATAACAAAATACAAGGCCTTCTCACAGCAGGCCAATATAAAAAGTAGCAAAAAATCAATTCCAAATACAGAGGTAAAACTACAAGAATTATTCTGGAAGCATCACATGTATTTTCATGACACAGAAAAAAGAAAATTAACTTTATATTTCAGAAAGATTTTTCACCTGTATGGTCTACCTAAAATCTATAAAGATAATGTTCCAATAAGACCTATTGTTAGTTCTAGAAATTCACCATAGCAAAATTTGTCAAGATTTCTTCTCGAAGTTCTTAGTCCATTGGCATACAGGACACAGTCTTTCATCAGGGATTCTAAGCACTTTTGTAGAATTAGTCAGGAACATGAAAATGTAGCAAACTGACATATTGGTAAGCTTTGATGTGGAAAGTCTGTTTATAAATGTACCATGTGATGAGATATTGTCTAGCTCTACCTATTGATAGTATAATAGAATTATTAACATTCTGTATAACAATAACATACTTTCAATATAACTCAGAATTTTTCCAACAAAATCAAAGGATGGTCATGGGATCATCACCATCACATTTGCTCAGCAACATTTACATAGAAGAACTTGAAACTATAGCCATAAATACTATTCCATGTCCACCTAAAGTGTGGCTTTGATATGTTGATGATACTTTTGTGGTATGCTCACATGGTAAGGTACAATTATAGTCATTCTGGATGCATATTAACAACATATTTCCTACACTTAAATTTACAATGGAATCAGAACAAGAACAAAAATTGGCATTCTTGGATGTTCTTTTGACAAGACTCCCTCAGGATAAAGTAAAAACGACAGTGTATAGGAAACCAACACACACTGGCAAGTACTTGGCATATAAATCCAATCATACAAGAAGCATTAAAGATAGAATTGTACTATCACTATGGAACAAAGCAAAGGAGGTTTGTTTAGAAACCAGTGATTTAAAAAAAGAAAAGATTCACATAGAAGAAATGCCTATGAAGAATGGTTATCCAGCAGCAGTCATCAGGAAAACCTTCAATAGACAACACAAAGAGATGCCAAAAGAGAAAAAAGTTATTGGCAGGGTAGGGTATGCATACATACCAGTAATGGCAGACAAATTAAAGAAAATCTGCACTCAATATAACATTAGAACAGCTTTCCAAAGCCACACCACACTTCAAGGAATTGTTACTTCAACTAAGCCTAAACTGGAAATGCTAAAGAACAAAAACTACTTCTATAAAATACCATGTGAATGTGGAAGGAAGTACATTGATGAGATGTGTCGCCCTGTCAAACAGTGATTGAAAGAGCACAAACTAATATATATATATATATATATATATATATATATATATATATCATATATATACTAATGACCATATGCTTAATTGGGAAAATACAAAGACATTGGATAAAGAGGAAAAAATGCATAGAAGTAAATTCAAGGAAACTGTTCATATGACAATGGTAAATAATCCTATATGTCAACCAAGTGTGGCAATACACAATGTATGGTAGCCTCTAATTAATCCTGCTCTTAGGAAAAATATTAAACAATAAAAAAACTAATTAGCTTTGCTCATAAAAAAATTGAAGGTCACAGGAGGATTTGAACCAATCCTCATATATAAATATATCACATTTTTACTATATGTTGCCTTTGACATAATAGCTCAGTTGGGAGAGCATTTGCTTTAAATTTTATATTCAAGAATCTAAAGGTGCGAGTTCAACTTCTAGGTGAATATTGTCACTGTGCATATAGGCCAGCAACACCTGAAGAACAGTGGAGAATACTACTACTCGAAACGTTGTGCAATTACTTACATGTGTTGTCTATTTGTGTGTTATTACTAACAAATTGTTTGTATTTGGAAAGTTTAAATAAAGTTTAAAATTTTCAATACATTCAACATTAACTCATAGATGATAATAATAATATATAGATGTTAATAATAATATACCATCATTACAAACTTGCAGACAAAGGCCCAATTCTTGTGTCTTAGATATTACAAATGCTCATTATTCACTTTTATTGTCTTTTCTTCATATAAAATTAAATATTTTAAATAAAAATCTAAATCTAGCCACATTATTAGTCAATATTGTGTAAAAATAATCTTAAAATACATAAATATTTATCAAAAATGGTTGTATTTTGCTAGTTGTCACAGAATGTCATTGATATGCATCATTTCCTTGATAATTCTTCTTGTAAAATTTAAATATTTTCTTATCAAAGTTTATATTTAGGTAAATTAATATAAAAACTTAATTATGAATGTAAAAAAAAATACTAGAAATGTCTATTACTAAAGCATAAAACTTTTGGTGTCATTTCTGATTTTGACAATGAGAAACGCCTGCTAAAACAATGGCTGAAGTTAGCAGTCAGTCTTTTGCTGCAGCCTTATAAAGAGAGGCTGGTCAATATGACAATAAACGTCATCGATTTTTTTGCCAAAGCACTGCCAAATGCGGATTTTTTTGGAATTAAAATTTTAAATATAGATTAAGCTACAAATTTACTGTAAAATAAGCTAAAATAAAAAATATGCGATTCCAAAATGGTCGACAGATTGTGCAAAATGTAATTAATTAAAATTAAAAGCTTTTTTATGTAAACAATTTTAAATTTTTTGCCAGAGAAATTAGGATATACAGGATTTTATTTTTTCTAAGGCAAAATATTATGTTAATAGAAAGATTGAGAATGTCAATCAGGGTTGATTGTAGAATTTATGTAAAATAGGAATTATGGCATATTCAAGATGCATGTAGACATTAGATGGGATAGAATCTGCAGCTAAAGAGGTGTAAGCTTCAAGGTGCATTATTTCATGATATATTTATTGCTTTGTAATAAATTTTTTTAAGTAGATTGTGTACTATAATGAACATTGGGCAGATATTGATCAGCTTTGTTTAGACTAGATTTTAGATACTCAAAAATTTCCATGTCAACACTGGTGCCAAAAAGGAAAATTTCATCTTTGGAAAAAATAGAAACATTTGAGATGGTATTGATCTTGCATAATTTACAATAGTTCTTACGAATTTGAACAGATTTGGTATTATTTTTTAATTTTATGTGATATTGCACTCTGATTGTAAAGCGTGATCAATTAATTTGGTTCATTTTGCAGTTTACAGATAAGAGCTTTCACAGACACCATTCATTTGCGAAATCGTTTGCATGATTATATCTATGCCTTCAATACGCTGTTTTATGACGTCATTTGAGCATTAAGTAAAATTAAAATTGTATAGTCATTCAACCATGTAAAGCGGTCGGCACGTTTGGTATTAATAATTCCACTAGACTAAATTAATTCGTGAATATGGTCGTTTTATATTTTTTACCAATTATTATTGTCAGTAGTATTTTCATATTGGAAAACCGTTACAATACATACTAATAAATATTATAAATTATTAAATTATAATATACATATATATGTAGACAGTGACATAATTCAAATCTATGTAAGTATAAAAATAAATTGGCTTGGGTTCAAATTCTTAGGACATTTTTATAATTTTAGATTCTAAACTAGAGTAGAATAAAAATAATTATTTTTATAAAGCAATCTTATAACATAAGAATTAATACTTATTACTTTACCTAGCATTAGTGGATAAGATTGTGGCTTCTATCTGTCGCGATTTATACAATTAGACATTTGTATCCGAAATATTTTAATAAAGTTATATTATTTGAAATGTAATATATCTTTAAGGGATTCGACAACAGTGTACGTTTTATAATTAACAATTTATGAGTAAAATGTAAGTACAGCTAAAAAATGCGTTTTTTTACCTCTTGAGTTGAATTCATATTTAATTTTAAAGGTATGATAAAACAAAAAAAAAGTAACATCATGTAGGATTGGAAAAAATAGATAATTTATATTACTTATAATAATTACATATAATTTAAATAAAATATACATTTAAAAAAATTCTAATAAAAAATTGTTTCATAAAACTTCATTATTAAGCACTCATCCATTATTACGAGTTCAAGGATCGAAAACAAAATGTACAACTATTTAGCTCTCATTCTCCAACGTTTACAAAACAAAGTTGAAAACAATTTAATATTTTTGTTTATTGTTAATAAATTTTAAATAAAGAATAAATGTATAAAATGTATCTGTTAATAAAAAAATGTACAGCGATTACACGATTATTCACAAAAAAACATTACTAGTATATTTAGATGTTTTTTTGTGCAAAATAAAAAAAAAAAAACAGAGATTTTTTAATTCAGTAATGGTTGTATGTAAATAACTTCTTAACTAACTTGTAGGTTTACAGAAAACAAAATTTTAACCCAGACATTCAAGCTCTCTTTTAGTCCTTCATTCTATCCAATATAACCGATACACATTACTACATATACTAATTGTATATATGTGTAGAAGATGATGATCGACACCATCTGATGAGTGCTGGTTCAGAAAGAAATACGATATTGGAGATTATTTATCTTTTTCACATGTGTGTGATCACGTGTATCAGTCATATTGGATAAAGTAAATGACTGAAGTGAGATAGAAAGTCTGTTTTCAAATCTCTTTAATTACATCTAAATTAAGTATATATACTATACTGATATTTGAACATTCAAAAACGAAATTGCAGATTAAATCAAATGTTAGGTGTAAAAGCAATGATAAATTACTATTAATTATGGTATTAAATCAGCAAGCAAACCATCATTTAATCTATGCACATATAACTATATCTATAAATAGCAATACCCCTAATATGTTGATCCATCTCCCAGCATGTCGTAATGTCCACAGGAGTTTGGTGATCGTTTTTCTTATTTTCCATGAAATTATTGTAGTCTTTAATGCTCTCAGATTTTTCATTTGAGGTAAATTTGCTTTATAATTACCACTAAAACAAATCTTTCATATCCTTAGTTTTTAAATAAAACTCTTTGTTATTTTAATTTTTAATAATCGCGTGACGTTTTATTATTATTTACATTAGATTATTTAAATTAACAATGCGAAAGTAATATATTTTTTGATTTGGAGATGTAATTTATCCTAGAGGTTCTTATCTAAATTCAGTTATTTATATAGCACTATCATAGTTACTGTTCTAAGGAAGCGTTTGTGTAATAATGATTAAGGCATATTAATATATATATATATAATGTCAGATAAATTATATATATATATATAAATGTATTATTTAATGACAATATAGATGACGTTTCCTCATAATGCTTGCACACATACACATACATATATGTATAATAAATAATCTTAACATTTTTAATATCTGTAATGGAAGTAACTGCCTCCCACTGAGTTATATGATGTCAAAAACAACGAAAGACAGAATGGTACCATTTTTTAAGCTTTATTGTTATGTAAGCTTAATTTTTGATGTAATATAATATTACTAAGAGATGAAATAAAAGTTTTATAGATAAGTAAAAATAAAATAATCACTTTTCAAAGCTGAACAAAGAATTATATATTTAGCCATTATACCATAGAAATACAATAAACGAGGATATATTGTTTATTTGATAAGACTATTAATGTTTCATGCGAATTTAATGAATTTCCTTTTTATTTTGTTTTTTAAGTAAGAATGAATAGATTTAATTTAAAGACAAATAAATGAATGACAAACTCTTTAGTTTGTAGGATAGTATCACAAAAAAATCAAGTCCATCTAGATTGAGTACAACTGTAGGTGTGGAAATGATAGCGATCATAAACACACACACATTACAATTTGATCTACAAATCTCAAACCTTTTACATTTACATATTTTATACCAGACACTTTACAAAAGTACACTAATAATTATTATTAATACATAATTATTATTCCTTGATTTATAAGAATCAAACTTTATATCTTTTAAAAAAATATTGATTAATAATAATCATCAAATGTATTTATCTAAAATGGATGGGATCAAATATATGAGTGCAGAAACTCATATCAAATCATAATAATATAATTTCAATAAATATTAAACAGATGCTAAATACACTAAAAAATTGTGACCTAGACAACTAAAAAATCCTGGTTTAGTACGTTTAATACGAAATCATTTAATATTATTAGATAACTTTATTTTTATGTTTCAAGATTGTGTGAGAGAATCGATGTTTTAAATGTATATAAAATGATGAATATAAATAATCCAATCTAGAAAAGTCAACCCCTTCTCTACAATTTTCTACTAGTATTAAAAAAATATGCCAGACTAAATATTATATTTTTCTAATTGCTCGTTATTAAAAGTTGTCTAAAGTTTTAAGATTTTTATTTTATATTAAAAAAAAATCAAACTAGAAATGAATTTGATAGTTGCCTTTTATCACTCAATTTCCAAACTCTTTACTTTTTAGGTCAATTAATGTTATTTTAAAAAATTAGAAGTCATTTGTAACCAGGAAAATGTAAAATGAGAGGCTTGAACAATGAAATTTATATATGGTTCTAATAATTTGATGTAAGTTCTAAAAGGCAGCGGCGTTTGATGCTAAAATATTTTTAATTTATAGCCCTAATCTAATAAGATTAATAAAAACAAAAATGCTCTTTATCAGTGACATAATTAATATGCTATATTGATATATATATATAATTTTTGTATATAATTTAAAAAAAAAATAAAACTGAAAGGAGCAAACTAATAGTTTACAAAAAATGTAAAAGAAAAGTACATTAAAATAATTAATGATAAAAATTACACATATACACACATACATAAATGGGCCTCTGGTTTTACTCCGCTTTTAGATTTATAAAATTGTACAGAAGTATGTATAAAGATTTAAACCCTGGGGTTAATGGGTGTTGGGAATAACAATATTGATTATTTTTAGATTATCTAATTTAACTAATGATGTACAGATTGGGTATACAACCATATTTCCTGAACGATCATTCTCATCAAACATGTCTATGTACAGAGATCTATCCCTTGTCACTTTAGAGGACGTTTATTTATTTAAAACCTATCTGCCATACAGTAGATTAGGGTACCATCTTTAAAACCAAAACACTTATACGTCTGATTCAAATCTCTCTCTAGCTGCATATATGTTAGTCCCTCTGTTTACCCATTACTAGATCAAAAGAAAAACATGGCAATGCATCACAAGGTGTGTGTGTAATGGCTACATTTAAGTAGATTTGAAATGAGAGAAAAAAATAGACAACTTAAGATATAATATTAATATCATAAAACAAAAATGTATTTTCAGTATTTACACTTTTTATGTGATACTTAATGATGAATCCAATATATAAAACATATATATATATATAAGCTGTTAAATATTCGTATTGGAAAAAAAATCCATTTTAGATTGAATTTAACTTATGAATTCTGATATGCTTACATTCTTATAAAACGATCATATAATTATTACTATTCAATTATTATTTTAATCATACAAATAAAAATTGGCGAAATATCAATTTTATCGATAAACATATATATATACAACTTATAATAAGTACTAAATAGTAATAATTGAATAAGAAATTAATTATAAATTTTATTTGCTTTACTTTGGAAAAAAATTACTTTAAGAAAAAAAAAATCAATACATATTTAATTTCAGTATTTGCTATAAATATTATTATTATTATTATTATTATTATTATTATTATTATTATTATTATTATTATTATTATTATTATTATTATTATTATTATTATTATTATTATTATTATTATTATTATTATTATTATTATTATTACCACAACATCAGAATTCTGGTTTTATCCTTTAATTTAATAAAAATATAGGTTTGAACCTTATTTTGAAAAAGAACATTGATTTACAGAATATTCACTGTCAGGAAAGTTCAATGTTTCATTTGTTGCACTTTTTTGATATTTTCTGCAACTAATGATGGTATGAACGGATTATGCGTTCATCATCGATAGGTTCGCAAAAATCATGTGAAAAACAACATATACTGTTCTGCATATTCTACTTCATCAGTGGTTAATGCATGTGGGAGTGACACATTTTTAAAATTAACTTCTGCAAAACACCACATGTTTGCAGATTTAGTTTACTAAGGTATTGATGAGATTTTTCATCCCAGCATAGTCAAATTTTTAGCTATTGTACCATTTTCAATATTAGCTGTGCTTAAATAATTTTTCAAATTAGCTCTTTCTTATGTGAACATATCACTCTAATCAGCTTAACTTTCTGGAATACTGTTTAACAGAGTTTTTACTTGTAGATGTGATCCAAAGTCCTTGACAATGATGATATTACTGCTTTCTTCAAATAAAAAAAGCTTTCTCCCTAAATACAAAAACTAAAATCTAGTCCCTCCCTTATTTTTTTATACCGATATTATTGAAGATTAAATGTAACAAATCCACATATGTTTATTTATTATTACATTACCTTTTTTTAAAAAAAAGCCCTTTGCATGAATATGAATGAAATAAATAAATAATCTGCTACTTTTAGGATAAAAATAATAATTCTCACCTAGATGCTTTTGCTCATAAATTGAGCCCTTCTATTTTATATATTTATTTTAGTGTGTGGATAAAAAGCTTGTATTGTCAGAATACATTTATTTTTAAAAGAAGTCTGAACTGGTACAATATATACATATTGAAATGGGTCTACAGTTTATTCTTTTTTTTAGATATATTAGACACTTCATGCCCAAAAGATTGATGCCTTACTGTATTTTTCCAACTATTATCATCATTGTTGCCATTTCTTTTTCCCTACATCTCTGCATTGATATAAGATGGATCTTTAGATTTATCTTAATAATATACTTGATTGATTTTTCTGATTTATATCTACAGTAAATATTAAATTGCCTGATTATTACAAAAAAGAAACCTAACATTTATGTTTTGAGCACTCTCTCGGCCATTTTTGGTCACATTTTCTTCATTTTATGCTCATTTTATAGTAAATTTTTAATTTAATCCATATTAAAAATTTTACTTTCAAACAAATCTGCATTTTGGCAGGCTTTTGCAAAAAAGTCAAATTTTTCTTGACATATATGGTCATACAAAGAGCCAACTGCCCATTCCCTTTTATTTCCTACAGTGCTTCAAAGTGTGACTGTCAATTTCGGTCATTGTTTTCCAGGAGTTTCTAACTGTCAAAGTCAGAAATCATTAGCAAAATGTTTTATGCTTTCATAATAAATTTTAAACACAAATAAATATATTTTCCAACATTTTTTACATTCATAATTAATATTTTTCAATTCTGTATTTAAATACAAACTTTAATTCCAAATTTTTTAAATTTTAGAAGAAAAATAATCAAGACAAGTGAATTAGGCTAGACAGCTATTTGCATATCAATGACATTCCGTGACAAGTAACAGAACACATCTATTTTTCATAAATATTTACTTATTAATAATTATTTTTCATACTATATTGACTAATAATGTATCTAGATTTAGATTTTTATTTAAAATATTTAATTTTAGATGAATAAAAGTCAATAGAAATGAAAAATCAGCATTTGTAACTTCTACGATATGAGAAATCAATGGCGATTGCACTTGATAATTGTTTTTTAAAAAGGACTACCTTTTGTACATATTTTTCGGCAGTTATTATTTTGTATTACATTTTTCTTTTCATTTAAACAATTTGAATGTAAAATAATTCAATTTTTAGAAGCTAAATTAAAACAATTCTGATTATTTTACATTTAATGTTATTATAAATAGAAATATAATAGAACCTTAATTGACAAATAAAAATAGTCAAATTTTTAATCAATCAGCTAAAATGTTAAGAACTATGCTATTTGTTCTAATGAATTTCTACCTGTACTAAGCAGCATCTGTTTTATTCTAAAGAGAAAATTAAGCTGAATTAATTAATATGGCCTTTGGTCATAGCACTTGCATCAAATATCCTTAATTTGGTTACTTGTCTCCTAAAAATGAGAATAGATTTCTCTCCTTCCTATCCACAATTTTTCTGACATTGCATGATAAATTGCTTTTTGACGTTCTTCTGTCCAGAAGTTTTTTATCAATGATTTATGTTTACGAAAAGTATTAAGTGATCTAAAGAATGAATCCCAACAAATCTGTTCACCAACTTCTATGTGACTGGAAGCTATAACCCAACTAATCTTCTATCATTAGGTTAAGATAGAAATACTTTTCTAAATTATTCAAATGCTCCACAGGCAGTTCAACAGGAAAATCTTTAAATATTATTTTTAAAAATTGATTTACATATTTGTTGTATATTAACATCAATATTTGAGTTTGAATATTAATTCTCCATGAATCGTATTATATCTAGCCTTTCTAGCTTTTCTTCAGTATAATCCACAGTGTTAGCTTTATTCCATTTTCATTATTTAGTTATAGCTGCTTCAAATAGTTTATTTTCTGTACTGTAATTTTTCATTATTTTCTTTATCTTTCACATTCATTTTTAAACCCTTCAATCTAATTATTAGTTCATCTATATTTTTCTCTGAAATTTGCTAAATTTTTACTATTTTCTCTATTATTCTCCCGTACAGTGGAGTTATATCTTTCATATCATTTCTTCTTGTCCATCTTGTTTTTCTTTTAACCCATTTAAATACTCTTTCTTAAGAGGTATTTTAATTCTGTACTTATTTCCTCTCTCATTTCATTTAATCTCATTTATTATCTATTAGTTTTCTTTTTTTATTGCATTCATCATTTCTCTTATTTCTATCATACATTTTTACTGGCTTTCCAAGAACAAGATATACAGCATTTGTACATCTTACCCCCTGGGCTCATCTATTTTTAGACTCTAACTCATTGGTTGCTCCACCTCTTGCAAACCCAGTTTCTCAGTATTTAAATCTGTTTCCATTTTTTTTTAATTTTGATATTGTAATAATTGAATGAAACAAAACTGTACTTGTTGTTACTACTATTTAACTTTTTTATTGATCATCTAAAATTAGTAGAAAATATTTTTATTTATTTATTTTATTACTAACATGAATTAGAATACAAAACTATAGTAGGCCAGGTCAGCTGCTTAATGGTCTTGTTTCTCTGCTAAAAACAAACAATTATATCGATCGGGGCTGACTATTTTTAAAATATTTTTAGATGTTCTTCAACTTTTATTAAAATATTTTTACATTTTCTCCTCCTTTTGTAAAAATATTTTTACATTTGATACAACCTTTTTACTATTTTGACATATTTTGTCATTTGATATGATTTTTTTTTACCAATGTTTTGACATTCTTGTAAATAATTTACGATACAAGATTTTATTCAAATATTTGTACATTTTCTTTTCAAAAATGGCAAAATAGACATCACGTAATACAAATAAATCCAACAAAAATCACCCTATAGTCGAAAGAAAACCAAAGTTGAAAAAGTCAAAAGTTTTGATCTTAGTTTAACGTTTTTGGGGGGAGATGGGGAGAAATAATTTGTCATCACTGAGCCAAAAGATAGAGACAAGAGTTATTTTGGGTTTGTTTTTATTTTTTAAAAAAGGTAATAAAAATTGGTTTTAAAAATAAAAGTTTTAGTATATTAGTGGTATACAAATAAAGCTGAAACAAAATCACCTTTTAGCCCCAAAAAAAGTCGCCGGCCATATTTTTTAAAAAAAAACTTAAGTTGAGAAACTCAAAAGTTTTGATCTTATTTTAATGTTTTTTTGGAGGGGGGGGGGAGGGTTGACAAATAATTTATTGTCACTGATCAAACAAAGTTTATGATTTCCAAAACTATGTGTAATCTCAGACTTTTATTTGTCTCTGGATTTTCATTTGAGTTCTGGGAAAAGGCGTTTGGCCGGGACCTTTTGCAATTTTTTCCATGTTTCAAAATTTGTAGGGAAGCCTAGTGATGGTCTTACAATTATTAGTATCAAATACTACATCAGATAAGGAGTAAGACCTTTAATTATAATGCATATTACAGCAGTTATGGCCACTTGAATTTACTACACCCTCAAATCATACTCTTGTGATCTGTTCTGTCCAGTGTGCATATTAGTGGGTTGTAATATTTGTGTGCAATGCCATATACACCTGCAACAGCTAATATGAACAGTACTGTTCTATAGGCTATAAGTTTCTCTGCAAGAGCACAGAAATTTTGGGCCATGGAAAGGGCATATTTCTGGGTTTTTAGCAGAGAAACAATGCCACCAAGAAGCTGGCCTAGCATACTAATTAGTACCATTTAAACTTATCACATAAAATTAGTGGACCAGTTTACACTCTTATTATGTAGAATTTACTATCTCCAATTTAGTTCCTCTGCCATCACCACTAAATTACTTCTGTCGATTATCTATCTTTTGCTTACCCATCCTGTTCCTAATTTTTACTCTTTTAAATTTTATTTACTAGTGGTAAACTTCTCTTCTTGCATTAAAACTACCTAATTATTGTTTTTCTATTATATATGTATTAGACATACACATTTTGGAACTATATATATATACACCCAGGTCTCATTTTATGTGGATTTATTTAATGCGATTTTGAAGTTATGTGGTTCATATTTCTTCTTAATATCTTTGTATGTGTTTTTCTTTTATGTGATAAAAATTATTAGATCAGAAGTCGAGCTCCAATAATGTGCTATTACTTTAAATATTATAAATTACATGCACTCACACATTATATTTAAAGTAATAGCACATTATTGGAGTTCGACTTTTCTCTAATAATTTCAATATTTTCAGTGCTTTATAATAGTACTGTAATAGATTTTATGCAATAAAAAAGTTCATAATTTACTTTGACTCAGGATTTCCCCATTTTATATATGCACATTAAATTTTACAAGATTATAATGTAAATCTGTTCAAACATTATAGATGCCTTTATTATGCTTACTGTTCTTTTTGCAGTTTAAATCATTTTATTTTTGCTTTTTTAAAAAAAGAGTACATAATCAATTAATCATTAAGTGTCAGCAAGTTTATTTTTAAAAGGTGAGTTATAGCAGTGGGCACAATTAAATTTGACAATTAAAATCTGATTTTTAATTATAATTAACAATTTAAAAATTACGTAATGGGATCTGAAATTAATTTGACGTGCGAAACAATGAAATTTGATTTTTAAACGGAATAAAAAATTAAAGATAAAAATAAGAATTTAATTTTTAATTGTTAGTTTTAATTAAATTTTGTCCAACAGTGATGAATCAGTCACTTTTTATTATTGTAAGTCTAAGTTCTTAATTTTATTTTAAACTTTTAGTTTACTCTAATGGAGAAAAAAAAACACACAAGAAAATGAATTTCATTGGAAACAAAAATTTCAATTTTAGATTACTTAGTGAAATCGGAAGAATCAACAGCAATTGGAAAACATTTAGTTTATGCGAGTCCACAATAAGACCAATTAAAAAAATGAAGTTGGAGCTAGTTGTATTTCCTCTTGTGAAGTAGCTAACAGATTTCTCTGGGCATAATTGCTGAAAGATTCTTGACTTTGTTTAAGGAGAAGCTATAGTACATCACATCACATTACATCACAATGAAACTGATGTCTTACTAGTTTACAAAGAACTTACTTATCATCAATACTGTACACGTATGAAAAAATGAAAAATACTATGAATTACACATAAAAATATATTGTTTTGAATAAAATTAAATACTGTAGTTAATAAATAAATAAAAAAAGTTTGTCTTGTATCAGTTTTTTTCAAATTTGAAATTTTTTATTAGTCATATTTTATTTCCTTATTTTTTTTTTTGTGCGAATTTTAAAGCAATTTTACATTGTTGCTTTTATGCGATTTTTGAAAATTACAGTAACCTATCCCCCATTTTTCAAGGTAGTTAAGTCTATTTTTGTGTGATTTCTTTTGTGCACATTTTCTGAGGAACCTATCTACCGCATAAAACGAGACCCAGGTGTGTGTGTGTATATATATATATATATATATATATATATATATATTGTAATGCTAACACATATGTTGTGAAATCACATATATATCTGCATTATATATGTTAATAATTTAATAATTTAAAATAAATAAATAAATTGTGAAGAAAAAGAGAAACAAAAGTAGTTTAAAAGCAGATTTTTAAAAATGATATTAATAAATAAAAAGATTGCATCATTTTTCTAAAGAACAAAATTGTTTTATTAAGAATAAGGGTGGGGAAAGAGAATCATGACAGAAAAGAATTTAAAACCCACTCTCTTCTTTTTATAATTAAAAAGGTGAATGTTAAAAAAATAAATGAATGTAAAAGATTTTAAAATAAAACTGACCATAGTATTAATTATTAAAAGAAACTCTTGTAAACTATCTCATTGACAGGAATACACTTAAATTTTGAAAGATTCTTGGATAATAAGATGGTAGATGAATCTAAGAAAAAAGATTAGATAAAAATGTAAAAATAATTAAAACCAAATTAAAATTATGATAAAAATTAGACAATGGGAGAATTAAGTATGAAGGTGGCAGCTTGTCCATTATTTTCCAATTTCCAGTTTCAATTAATTGTTTTTCAGTTTTACAGCAAAAGTATAGCATAGATGTAGTTGCAGCAGAGTGTCAATAATTGCAGAGTTTTTACAATTTGCCAATTCATCAATTCATTCATCACTGACGTTAGCACTGAGAGCATAGTTAACATGACCACCAGTGAACCAGTCTTTACTGCTGCAGAAAATATAGACATGGAAGCTGCAGAAATAGCAACATGCACTAGTAGAGAACCTTTAGAATGTTCAGCTGGGTTTCATGCCCCAGATCCTCAGCTTCATCAACTGCTCTCCCCTAGAATCAATGCCTCAACCATAACATAGATGCTGCCACATACTCTCTCACTCCCATTGTCATAAAAAGCATGGATGGAAACACATGAAACCATTGTTGGCGACCAAAAGGCCAGCCATGTGGAAAATCAAAACCAAGGGAAAGTGTCAACTGCAGAATGATCATGTCATTTTGACATAATGAAAAACCTAGTAAATATACTTTTTCAATCGTAAACTGTCTAGAAATATATTTTTAATGAAATGAACTATAATGAAGGACATTAGTAATATCGAATCACTTAACAATTAATGTATATGTATTTATTTTTTGTGTTAAATTGTACTATTATATTTATTTAAATATGTGTGCAAGTGAATAAAAAAATGTTTGCTTAAATGTTGCTTGGTCTATACTCTCTCTGTCTTTTAACTGCATCACCAGTAATTTAAAGATTAGAAATATTTCCATGTGTTAATTAGTACTGTGCTGGGTCTCCTAATTAAAATTGTTAGTTAGCCTAGGTATATTTCAAGAGCTGGGTTTGGCACCTGTCATCCAGGTATGGTGGCTATATAAAACATATATGGTCAGATGGTGCCTGAGACTTATTCTCAAAACAAATAAAGTGCTTTGAATGGCAGGCATAGTTCCATCAGTATGGAGGGATGCTATGGTCAGGAAAGATGGTCAGGGTTGTCCATTTGCATAGGCTAAATATGTTAGTAGGTATTATTGATGGTTAATCTATCAGTGATATTCTACCCCTCTGCTTGAATGTGCGATCCAATGCTGGAGGCGTTAAATAAGAAAGCCAATCATGTAAAGTAAATAATAAAATGTGAGTAAATAATCATATGAGTAAAATAGTAAAATGTTAATAAATAATAATGTATAATAAAAATGATAAACGTAAAGATATTTTTAGACAACGGATGGTTACAAATGACCAAAAATGTCCATGTTGCTTACCGGATCGTTACAATAAATATATAATAGTATGTGAGCACCAAAGGAAACGGTTATCACAAATTGTCTATCACAGTGGATGCCAAATCAAACAGGCCTACAATTTTATTCCTTTTTTTTTTAGAAATAAACAATTCTTTATAAGAATGTATGAGAATTTAAATACTGGGTTATTGTGATTAAGAATAACAACAGACTATTTTTAAATTTAATATCCTAACTAATGATGATCAGAGCAAGTATCCAGCTATATTTCCTGACCATTATTCCCATCAAACATATTTCAGTACAGAATAGTCTATCCTTTTCCAATATAAATGGTACTTATCTATTTAAAGTACATCTATCATGATTCAGATTAGGAGCCATTTCTAAAATAAATAAAAAAAAACATCTATAGACTATTTTGAATTTATGACAGATTAATTCATGTTAGATGTATTAATGAATTTATGATATTACTTTATTATATTCTTTTATTATCCTCAGCAACATTTAATATTTGTCTCATAATGTGTAACTTTAGTGGGTTGATCGTAAGGTTGATGTAACGCGTTGAGTGAAGTAGCATAACTATGCTATGAGTATCCATACCAACTTGCATGACGCTCCAAATTTAAGAATAGTTGCAAATCGGGATAAATTAATAATAAATTTAATATATTTGGAGATATAGCTATAATGTTGATGTTACTCTAAAATTATAGTGTTACAATTTTATTTGTTTGTGCTGTTATAATCCCTGTTCTAATATTAGCCTTGATGCGTGAGATAGAATGAAGAACTATATTACCCCGACCATAACAATTTGTGTCTTCCCAATCATAGAATGATGATAAAAAGATATTCTGAAAGGAAAATTATGGGTAAATTTGTATTCCTGAGAAGGAAAAATGAAGAGTCTCAATAAGTTCACCTTTACCTAAACTTGGTCTTTTGAAAAAAGAGCTGCAATAAATTTATGCCTGGGAAAAGTACAGATCTTGATTAATTGACGTTTGTTTATTTTAAAATTTATATGTATTGAAGTAAAATATTTGGTGACTTTATTGGAAAGCATAGATTACACATTTTTAAAAGTATGTTTGATATTTGTGGGACAAATATATATTTTTTACAGTATAAAGAAAATAAAACATGTAATAGATATATAACTTGAAATATGTGATAGATGGATTTAAATTAATGAATGTCTCATTGAATAAACTATCATTTTCAATCCGTTTATTCTAGTGATATTAAATATTTTGATCAAGAATGAATAGACTCTATTTTCTGAAAAAGTCTTTCCGACTGATGTATAAAATAGATCATTACGTAGATAAATTTTAAATGCAATTTTTATTTTAAAGAGTTTGTGGATTAAAATGTATAAGTTAATCTCATAAGAAGAGAATTTGTTTTATACTTGCACCAGAGAATATGTGTAAATTTTGATAAGAGTCGGATTATTAATGCCTGATTTATCAATGAAAGGTAGATACCTGAGATTTACTTTCTGGTTTATTATATTTAAATATATTTAAAATTATTTAAGGTAGAATACTTAGTTTTTGTGTAATTTAAAATGGATTATATTAGTGAATCTAGATTGATGTCATTAAATATTGTTATGTCATTAGAGAAATATACTATAGATAATGCACTAATTATTACAAGTTTTGAAAGAGAATCTTATGTAAGAACTTTGATATCTTTATTAATAATTTTACCATTGCTAAGTTTAAAGGGGTTCTATTAGGCATGAACGAGTAATAAAACTTTAGGAAAAGACAGTAGTAATATATGATGAAGGGAAAAAAAATGGACAATAATAAAATCAATCCATATATTTGAAATGAGATGTGATAAAAGATCGTATCTTAAAATCATTTTTTTTGTTAGGGGAGCATCTAATAAAAATTATATCTATAAAAAATAAATTATAGTTTTAAAGGAAGACATTACAAATTTGAAGTGAGATAGAAAAGTATATTTAGAATAAGTATATATTCAATTTTTAATGAAAGTTTTGCTTGATAGGAAGGATAAATTTGAACTTCTTTATTCTATTAAAATATTGATTACAAAAAGATTGAGACAATATAGAAAAAGAATAGAATTAAAATCCTTGAATCATCAAGGTAAGATAGCAATAGAAGAAAATTTGATAAAAATGAAAAATGATTTGAGTCAGATCATGATGATATTATTGAAAGTGCAGCAAGGGCAAAACAAATGAAACAAGATATAAAAAATAAAATAGAGAAAAATAAACAAGAATGTAGAATGAGACAGGAACAAACGAGGCAAGCTTTAGAAAATAAAATACCGAAAGAGCGGTAAGAGTGCGAGAAAAGACATAAACGTTTGAAAAATAAAGTAGAGTTTGTACAGTCTGATCTAAAACTAAATTAAAATCCAAGTTTAAATTAATTCAATAGGATTTAAAAAATAAAAGGAGAGGGGCAAGAAAAAACGACATTTTTTTAAAAACAATGTAGAATGTATGGAAACTAAAACGGAAACAGAACAATATCAGATGAAAGCAAAAATGGAAAATGGGGAAAATATTATGGCAAAAGCAACAAATTAAACTTACAAAACAAAGACTGAAAAGAGTAGATTAGAGTGTAAACACGAATAGAATATTAGAGTAGATAAAACGGAAAACACTTATCAAGTATTAATGAACGTTATAGAAAAAAAGCAGATAAAAGTAGAGAAGTTTGAAAAAAAATACCGAATGAATTAAAAGGAGAAATAAAACAAGTAAAGGCAGAGTTCTTGAGCAACAAAAAAAATGCAAAATCAGAATGCAAATGGTTCAAGTTAATGGAAAAGAAATTGAAGTTAATCAAAGGAATCATGTGAATAAAGCTGGGAAAAATAAAAAATAATTGCGTATAGTTGTCAAAATGTAATGGATAAGATAAAAAGTGAAATACAATTTAGAGCAGAAATAAAACATGGGAGAAAGAGAAAATGTAGTCTTTAGAATGATGAAATAAGTTTACACTATGTAAAATTATTAAGATAGAATAAATATTTTAGATGAACAAAAAAAAAACAAAAAACAAAGAAGGATATATAAATTCTGGTAAAAATAGCTTAAGGAATTATTAATATTGGTAGAAACGAAATAGTAGTTAAATATTTAAAAAGTAATTATAATAAGGAGAGAATGCAAATAGGCGATGATAAAGCAAAAAGAGGAAATATTTGTGATGCTTGGGTTAGTAGGATACAGTGTATAAGTTTTCAAAAAATAACAAATGTACTATGTTTATGTATTGAACTTATTCACAAAAAATATTTTATTTGTTAACTATAGATTTAACATTGTAAATAATGTTATCGAAAGGCAGACAATAATGAGTTCAAAATTTAGAAGACAGCATTGATATTTAAGTTGAGTACTCTGCAAGCTTACAGAGTTATTCAGAATACTATTTAAAAAATATAACATGTAAACTATTTTAATAGATGTTTTATGATACTGAATTGAATCTTGTATAATATTATTAATTTTCATAGTTATAATTTTCAATTTTGAAAATATTTGTTGAGATTAATAAATTTTGTTAGTGTTAATGTGTTTATAAGTATGAAAAGTGTGATGAAGATGCATAAATTCAAAACAAGGAACATTAATATAAGAAATATAAGGGAATAAAAGAAGAAAAAAGTTAATATAAAGAAGGTAATTTTAAGAAACAGGGGTTTTCTTTATCCCCCCCCCAAAAAAAAAAAAAAATAAATAAAGGAGAATTATGATAATGAGGTTAAAATAACAGGCAGTTAAAAGGAAGAATAGTAATATGAAAAAATAAAACAAAATATAATTTTATTTTATTTATGAATAGATAATCTGATCTTAAAACGTGTGTAAGTATTTATATATTTGTATGTGAGAATAAGTGTAAACAAATATAAGTATATCAACATTTAATTATTTTATTATAAAATAAGCTAATAACCGTGTTGATTATTAAATTTGGTAATATATATTAAAAATGAATAAAATAATAATTTTGATAAAATATTTAATATGTATAAGGCTTTATTTTACTTTATTTAATATAATTAGTTTTATTTATAGAACACTTTTAAAAACCAAAAAGGTGTCTTGCATTGGTGGTTGAGAGGTCAGCCCGACTGCCTTGCACTTGCAGACAGTTTCTCGGGTTGCGGGTTCGCATCCCGGCCGATGCTATGACACTTAAAAAAAACCCAAAAAGGTTGCAAGTGCTCTCTCAGGGATCTACTTATCACTCCCGTGTAACATGTTGGTGCTTCCGCAAATTAATTACTTCATGCCACTTTTTAAACCAACCAGGTTCTTTCAGAATGCAATAAACTCAGTCTGCACTGAAATCTTGTAGAAGAGGAAAACAGTAATCATCAGTTTAGCCAAGATGCAGAGATCAAAAGACCTGAATGGGCTCAGGTTGCATTATTTCAACTCTTTCATTCAGAAATCCCTATCACTGCTTAAGGCAATGAATCCGAGATTGCCAATGGACTCAGTACAGGATGAGATTGAACCTTCTGACACACCACCACCCATACAAAGTAAGTGGGCCATGGAGCTGCTAGCATAGGCCAACAAATTCTTCAATGTTACGGCATCAATTATTGACAACACTAACACTTACTGGCAAGTTTACAAATACATGCATGCAAACATTACTGAATTAACTACTGAGCTTGATTTATCTACCAAATTACTAATCACAAAACTAAAATTTTTCTATTTGGAAGCTAAACATATTTACTTTATCATAAAATTCAATTTGAAAGCCTTGCCAACCAATCATTTTTTGGTAAATCATAGAAATTTCTCAAAAATAGAACCACTATGTAGCTTATGTAAAGTGGCGGATGAAACTATTAAACATTTTTACTGCTTGCCTTTTTTGAGTCCTGCTAGACAAAATATCATAACCAGAGTACTGTCAGCTAACATGAAAATTCTAAGAATCAGGAATATTATAAAGAGTGGTGTCTTTGCTGCAATTAGAATGGGAATGTCCCTGCTTCATCCCGTGTGGTTAATGAGGAATTATTTCGTTTTTAAACAAGGAAATAAAGAACCATGGGAGGTCTGTAAAAAAATTATTCGAAGGACTATGTTTAGGGATCGCTTATTAATGTCGAAAAAGCTCTTCGAGGACACTTAAAGGTAACTTAGGCCACTGGATGAAGAGCCATTCCTCAGGCATACTAATTAAAAATTAATTCAAGAGTAAAAAATGGTTCAGTTAGATGGAGAATGACAAATTTTCACTGTCAATCATAATATGGACTGCACAATGATCACATGCTAAGTCACTAAATGAAGAGCCAGTTGTTCTGATATAAAACTAGTACACAATAATTATAGAATAAGTTTAAACGATTAGCTTCTTGCCCTGATCATAAATTAATTTGTCACAATAATAACAAATGTATCAAATGGGTATATTTTCTAATTTGGAAAATTATTTACTAATGATTGTTATAATATGTGTAACAAATCCAAACAAATGTATACTAACACGATTTATATTGTAATTGTACATGTATTTTTCTTAATAAAAATATATATTTAAAACAATGTAAATATGAACATTTTTTTAGATTTTGCTGTCTGATTGAGGAGAAGATAGGAAGGAGTATAGGAAAATATACAGAAAATTTATGAACTGTTAAATAACAAAAAAGTTTGTTTTTCAAATCTAAAAATAACAGAACTTATTTATTTTGGGAAAAGTACAAACAATATGAAGTGCCAAATAAAAGGAAGGCAGAGAAGAGAGATATTTTTCTCATTGGCTGAATCTTCCGAAGAGCTGGGTGTTTATTAAAAAGTTAATCGAATAATGGTTTAATCTAAGTTTATGCTTATCTTTCTATATCATCTTATAATTCAGTTCATGATTACTTTGTCATTAAAACAAAGGATAAAATATAAGAATACACTTATTCAAGTAATCAATTTATTTCAATCATCATATAATGTCATTAGAAATTTCATTTTCAGATCACAAAATGGACCCCAGTGAATCGAAAACATTAGACTTGGTAAAACAAATTAGATAGTTATTTTCTTTTATAGTACACTTTTCAACAGGTTAATGGAATTCAAATAATAATAATGATTTTTATTAATTTATTTACTTTACAATATTTTTAATAAGAAAATTAAAATGTTTTAAATACAACAATACACATATTTTGTTTGATAAATATTAAATTTATATATAAAAAGTTCAATTTAAGTAATAACGTTGTAAAAAAAAAAATAGACTTTTGATAGGAGAATGTTATTAATTTTTTTATTTTCACACCTATATTCAAATATCTGAGTTTTCAAGACAAATAGTTAAAAGAAATAATGTTTTTCATAATTTTAGAACTGAGTATTATTTATAGTATTTTTTAAAAATAAATGTGACAAAGATGGTATAAATAACTATGCACCAATATATATCCATTTTGAAATACATTAAATATATTTTGATGTAAGAAACTGCGCAGATATTTGTACTTGTTTTATTTTTACACAAATTGATAAAAAATATTCATCTCTGTAATTCATAAAAGATTTATGATTATTTATGTTGATTATATAAAATTTTTGTTCAGGTGCATAATTAAAACATTAGCAACTTAGCCTAATTATCACATTAAATGGGTATGTGTAGTTAAAACGTTTTCTGTTGTTCCAGATATACGTTTTTCTTACTTTGTAAATCTTAATTTTGGAATTATAAAATTGTTTCTAGTTAAGACAAATAATTTGCAATTCATTTATAAATTATTTGGTTATTTTTTCAGAAGAATAGAAATAGATTTACAGTAACTAATTTTAATGTTGATAAAATAAAGTATTAAAAATGCTGTACACTTCAGGTATTATTTATTTTATTATTACTTATTTATTGTTGTTTAATTATTAATTTAATTTGTGATTTATTATGTTTCATGTGTATTTCATGTATCAAATTATGGTTGTTATCAATTGTCATTCTATTTCTACAGAAATATTATTTTGAATTCTTGGCAGATTGATTTATGTTAGATATCATAATCTTTTATTATCCCCAACAACATTTATTATTTATCTTTTAATGCATAACTTTAATTTGTTGATTGGTATAGCAGCATCACTATGTCATTGGTATTCGTACTGAGTTGCAAGATGCTGAAAATTTATAGTTGATTGTGAGTTAGGATAAATCAATAAATTTAATACTTTGGAAATATAGCTATAATATTGGTTATTTTAAAATTATAATATTACAGTTTCATTTGTTTATGTGTTATATTCTCCATTACAATTTTGGCTTTCATGCATGAGCTAACATAAAAGGCTATATTTACTGCACCATTACAATTTTTTGCCTTTAATATGGGGCCTCAATAAACATTAGATGATCAAATAGTTGTAAATATTTACCATATTATTGCAATATATTGCAACTATATGAAATGTCAATGAAAGAGTGAGAGTGCAACCTTTTTTACTTATTATCCTCATAAATTTTTGGAATGTCAAATCATAACTGAAAGGATGTACAGAAAGATTTTCTTATTCAAATATCTCATAGGTTTGCTACATACAAATTGTAACTGCAATACAGTAGGCTTTTAAATTAGACAAATAAAAAAATGAAGAAAGAGAAACGTTATGATACATAAGTCAAATTCTAATGATAATTAATATGGGTGATAAGCTAGTTTTTACAATAATATTTCACAACTAAGCAAGTCAAGTTTCTAATAATAATAATAAATACATCCATGTTTATTATCTCTCTACGCTGTAAATCTCCAATTTTAGAGTTTAACATTAAGATACAATAATGAGACTTGAGATTACCTATTGAATATAATATAGGAAACAATGGGAATATTTTATTGAATCTAAACTATATTTAAAAATCAAATAGATGCAGAAAATTCATGTAACATCTTAATACTTTAATATTCTGTAATACAGATGTTCATTAAGTCTTGAACAAGTAATCCTAATAGCATTCCAAAATTCTTGGAGAAAAAGTTAAATTAATAAAATCAAGTATTGAATTATAACACACACATACAGATAAGTGACGTAATCAAAAAAAAATTACACAAAGTCAAACTTTTAATAAAACAATTTGTTTATCTTTTATTTGTGATATATTTGAGAGTGGCAACAAAATAAAATAACAAGGCAAGAATATCTGTTTTATAACATAGGTTTTTCAATTGATTCACAGAGGTTACATTGATTAATATTTGTTATTGACAATTTACCCAGAACGAAGACTATTATGTTATATAAGTAAATAATGCATAATAATAGTAGTCCTACTTATTTACACACAAGTAATTTAAATCAAAGATTTATTCCTTGGGGGGGGATTAAACTAACTTCAGATAAATTTTTTTTCAAAGCTGTACTATATATTTCTGTGTTTCTTTAAGCTACACTTCCCTTTTATGAGTTACATAAACATAAGTTGCATCTTAGAATAATTCCTATATTTAGTAATATGCTTTTAAATACAGTAAATGCATTAATGCACCTATCTGCATGTTACTTAACTTGAGAAAGAACTACTAGTAAGGATTTTATACAAAACATTACAGTGGCTCTAATAAATAATTCTTTTAAATGAATACTGAAAACAATTATCTGGAATTCTAGGATTATGGGTATATACTCATATATATATATATATATCCAAACAAAAATAATAAATTTAACGGTAATAAACTATTATAAACAATCTTTAAATCTGCAGAAGTACTTTTGGTTAATTTTTTAATCTTGCCTGAACTGCCATTAAATTAAAAAAACAAAAAACAAAAACAAAGGCGAAGCAATCGTCATCAATTCAAATCCCACAAATCCCGTATTTTAATGTTAGCAGGTTGTCTATTTATTAAATGCATTTTATTCCTATTTATAAAAATTGCCTCCTTAATTTTTCTTTTATTATGGTTTCTCTCTTCATAAAGAATCTTCACACTTTCAAAACCAAATTTATATTTATATGTTTTTTCATGATCAAAGAAAACTGAAGCAGTCATTAAATCACCATTATTCTTACTTTTTACACACTTAATTCTTCATGAAGAGAGAAACAATAATAAAAGAAAAATTAAGGAGGCAATTTTTATAAATAGAAATAAAATGCATATAATAAATAGACAAGCTGCTAACATTAAAATATGGGATTCATGGGTTTGAATTGCTAATGTTTGCTTCCATTTTTTTTAATTTAATGGTAGTTGAGGTAAGCTTAAGAAAGCACTTCTGCAGATTTAAAGACTGTTTATAATAGTTTATTACCATTAAATTTATTATTTTTATTTGGATTACAATTTTGTTTTAATTAACGGACATTTTTATTTATATTATATATACATATAAATTAAATATTTATAATATTAAATCCACCCTTCCAGTATATCTCATGATTAATGAATGATCCTAAGTTATACACAAGTGAATATATAAATCTTAATAATAATAATAATAATAATAATAATAATAATAATAATAATAATAATAATAATAATAATAATAATAATAATAATAATAATAATAATAATAATAATAATAATAATAATAATAATAATAATAATAATAATAATAATAATAATAATAATAATAATAATAATAATAATAATAATAATAATAATAATAATAATAATAATAATAATAATAATAATAATAATAATAATAAAATCATTTTTTAACATTTAAACAATCATAATTTTGATACAAATGTCAATAAAGATTTCATCTAACACATTTATAACATATGGTAAATATATGCTATATGTTAAGTATTAGTATACATGCGTGTTGTTATAAATCATATAAAAAAAATAATAGCTGATAAAATATTTCAATCTTTTCACGGAGTATTAAAAAATCAAGTCATACATTAAGTGATTCATTTCTCCAAGATTGTATTACAAACCTAATAAAATGAGCTTATTAATAGCTTTACACAAGCTTCTCTAACTAATAACACAAGAGAAATCATTTATTATTATATTTTTATGGAAATATAATAAAAATATTAACAAAAACAAAAAAAGACAAACATATTTGCACATCATTTTAAACTCAATTATAATCATTCAACCTTCTCTTGTAATTTTCTTAATTTATTAATAAGATAGGCAATTATTTTAGGATTCTCTGCTTTGATATTGACACTTTTTTGTTGATCAACATATGAATTTAGAAGAATTCAGTTAGCTTTGAAATATTATTTCTGAAAATCATGATGAGATGGAATAATAAGATTATATTGCTTATAATAACTCCTCTCATATACACTTTCATGCAAAAAAAATTTTAAATAAAACTTCTTTATTTTCCTGGCAGTTTTGACTGTCCAGCAGACTTCATCAGAGTATTCTTAATTTCCTTTACCTTTTATTTTTTTATTTAAAAGGTAAAGGAAATTGAGAATGCTCTGATGAAGACTGTTGGGCAATTGAAACTGACAGAAAAATAAAGAAGTTTTATTAAATTTTTTTTTGCATTAAAGTGTATATGAGACGAGTTATTATAAGTAATATATATATATGAATATATGAAGAAATGTAAAAAAAAAGTAAAAGAGAAGAATAAGAATATATACTACTAATAAGATTAATTAAACTTTTCAGAAATGCTTCTTGAATCATAACATTGGTACCTTTCTCCAGTTAAGGATAGCTACTTGTCTAATATAATTTTCTTTTACCTATTAATGCTTGCTAATAATCTTCTATATGATGTAAATTGCTAGATACAAGCAAAAAAGAAGTAAAATACTGGATAGTTGACTTATTTACTCACACTATCTTGCTACCCATGTCAAGTTTAAATTGAATTATTTTATTTTCAGGTGAATAATGCAAAATTAATAAAAACAAAATTTTGCTAGTCTACCATATATGCTAACAAAGAATCCTAATGATATTTTAAAGATCTCTGCACACAATACTTTTTTATTATATAAATGATCTCCATAGTATTTTTAGATTTACAGTTTCTCGAAAAATATTTTGTTCAACTCTTACAGTTGATTATTAAATTCAAGCACATATTGACAATAATCTTTCCAAATTTCTTATCAAACATCTTAACATCATATTGTTGATATGAATTTAAAAAAGAATAAAATAGATAATTTAAAATACAAACAATTTAGAATATTAAAAATAAAAACACATATATGTAAATCACAAATCTTTTTTTTTTTGCAAATAAATATATCCATACTTTTAACTCATTGCATTATTAACACTGTTCTTTATATAATGTTTATATAATTCATTTATCTATCCTTTCTTTATTCATTAATAACATTGCCCTCTCAATATTCTAAATAAATATTAATTTTAGAAATGTCAAAAATTAATGATAACAATAAAAAGACGAGCAAAAATTAAAGATTGAAATATTTTATACACATACATATTAAAAGATTGCAACGCAATATGTTCAACTATATAAATAAATATATGCTCAACTGGTCAAAACATAGTTATCCTTTGATAATAAATAATTCAGAACTGTACAGTTTCTGAATAAAATATTTTTCTTTCATATCTCCCCCCTATTTATATCGTAATTAACCATGAGAATTGAACCATCCAAATCTTATTTTAATGTTAGCAGCTTGTCTATTTATTAAATGCATTTTATTCCTATTTAATAGCGTTAAATTTATATATATATATATATAAGATGAATGTCTAGTTATAAATAATAATCTACCTGAGATACCTAAGGAGGAAACAAAAAAAAACTTACATATACTCCTTAAGTATTCATAAATATATCGAATTTATAAATAAACTAGAAGAATAAAAAAAATTTAATTTGAATACCAAAAGCATAGTCAGCAGTTCTGTAGCTTTTATATTTTATAATGATATTGAAATTATGACCAATAAATTCCAAGAAGTTTTTGCATGAAAGAAACTTATTTATGTTAAAACAAATACAGTAAATATTTATGCTCTTTTTTGCATACTGAAATAGTAAGAAACATGTTAAATTATTATTATTACAAAAGCAAAAGTCACAGAAAGTGATGCAGCTGAGTGTAAGCAATAAGATATTAATTTAAAACCACATTTATTTTCTGAATACTTTTCCATGATGTTAAATTATTTTATAGTCCGATTTCATGTCTTATTTTGAGATTAACCCTCCAAGAATACATGGATCAATTAATTACTGTATTTATTTTTGATTGAAAACAAACAAGTACTTTTGGACATCAACTTGTGAAAGACAGCATTGGCAAGAGCATTGATGTGCAAGGAGGGGGAACTCCAATGGTTTAGCTGATCATACCAAATGCTTTGATTTTAAACAAAATCTTGTGAAATATGGAAGGGTCAGGGAGGGAGGTATGTCAGCTGGAATGTGCAGGATGGGGGGAATGATGACTCTGTTGATCTGAAGCTTCATCCTCAGCCATTTTAGTTGTCTCATAGGTGTTCTCCCTACCCTTTCCCAATTGCTAAAAAACTTCCAAATTGCATATGGAAATGCAGCGATGGCCTTAAAATTATTACTATGTAATACTATGTCAGGTAGGGTGTAAGATCATTACTTGAAATGTACATTGCAAGAGTTATGGCCAGTTGATTTCAATACACTCTCATATGATACGGTAGTGATCTGTGAAGTGTACCCATTTGCATAATTTCACAAAGTACATCAGTGGGTCATAATATTGGTGAACAACAACATCTAGGCCTGCAACATCTAATATGAACAAAATTGTTCCGGAGGCCATAAGTTTGGCCATGTAAATGGTATTTTTTATGAGTTTTTGCACATAAAAAGCACAGTCAAGTGGGTGGTATTGTCTAAAAATAAAGTACGTTTATAATTTATAATCAAATTACATTGTGCTGTTAACTACTCATATATATAGAAAAAAGGATTATTTCAGTTTTATTGTTTCTATTTCATTTATAATTTATTTTTTTAGCGTTACACTTATAAAATAAATATCTGGCACATATTCATGATTAAATAATTTTTATTGCAATTTACAATATTAGTTTCTACATGATAGTACTAATATCTTCACGTGCTAAAAGCCAATAGGTAGTTAAACATCCCTTACCCTAGAAGAGAAAAAAAATATATAAAAATAAGTAATTAAAAAAACAAGGCAAAAAAAATCAGTTATCAAAACATAAAATAATATGATGATCTAGATAAAATTATTGTAAAAATAATAATTTTGTATCCAACCCATATATTCATAGTTAAGAAATATGAAGATGTAGCAACAAATAATGCTGTATCAAAATACATAATTTTAATTATATGCAACAAATATAAATATACAACGAAAAAAGCATTAAAATTTGTAAAATTAATGCATTTTATACACCTGAGCATCCTTCTTTCCATCTCTAAGCCCATATGTAATTATGTTTACAAATGTAAATAAATTTTACATGCCAGCAGCCATAAATGATTGTTTATTTATAAAATTTCTTCAGTTTATGCTTAACTCATGTATATTTTATTCTTCGCTATTTCATCCACTGAAGGATCAAAACAATTAGAGATCACAGTTTCTTAATAATGAGATTACAAAACAAAAACAAAGAATATGATCTATTTAATTGCAATGCAAGTCAGATAATTCACTATTTGCTTTATTTAAAAACTAATAATATGATATAGAAAGGTTTTTTTATTTTTTAAATGAATCAAGGAGTCAACACATTACTCAGTAAAATATATAAAAATGTGTCCTCTCAGTTCATTTTTAATAAGTACGATATTATTATGATTATTATTATTATTATTTAAACTAATGATAATAAAATGCAAAAATATAATCATCTTAGTGGATGTGTATTTATAAATAAAAGCAGATGTGGTTAATGTTTTAAGTAGTAAAAAAATGGATGAGTCTTTTTTTAAGTTATTAAAAATATATAGTTATATTATTATAGCTGCAATTTTAATATCTGTGATTTTGGTTATCTATGTTATATAACAATAAAGGTGGATATATATATATATATATATATATATATATATATATATATATATATCATCCACCTTTATTGTTAAAAAAGTTACCTTGAAAATAGTTTGAAATTGTTGATTGTTATTGGTATTGTTTTAACTGTAAATTAGATCTTAGCATTCTTTGAATTTTTATAATCTATTGAATGCATTAGTCAAGATAGTATATAAAAACAATTCAATTGTTTGTAAAAAAAATTGAAAGTGAAATTTTTAAACTGAATTTTAGTTAAAGCTTTTGAAAGTTTTAGTGAATTTTTCTATGGAACACTTATTTCATTCAATACATGGATGCTTCATCCCTGATATATATATATATATATATATATTGTAACATAATTAAAGATCGATCACAGATCCAGTGTAACCAAATGAGATCTGGTCTATTAAGAATCAAAAAAATTCAAGTATTGTAAAAATCTCAAATATTCAAGTATTGTAAAAATCTCAAATATTCAAGTATTACAAACATTAATAAACTGATCAAAAGTATCATTGTAACTTAAATAAACTAGATTAAAGATCCATTGTAATAAAATTAAAGGAATTCAAATATTATAGATTCTATTGTAACTTAATAAAGATGATCAAACGATCCAAATGTATTTAATAATTATGAAAAGATTCAAATATAAATCTCTATTTTATTTCAAAAAGCTTCCAATATAAATATTTAGCTTAATAAACAAAAAATGCATTGCAGATTTTTATATCAAAAGAAAAGAATTATTTAACCTGAGTAGTGGCTATTTAACCAAAGATCAGACTGAGTTATCTATCATATTACGGGTCATTGGATGAAATGAAACATATTTCTATCATTAGATTTCTCAAGATATCCTACCATCAATAATTATAAGCAAATTATTAATAACAAGGATTATAACTCAGGTATATGACATCACGTGAGGTGAGTACACTAGTAATTCAATAAAATATAACTCAGGTATACAGACAGTAGATTTTATCCACTTTCATTTCTTGGTTTGATATTAAGTGCATGTTTAAACAAATACTAAGTGAATATGGTCTAGCAGGGCGCCACAAGATTATTTGAATCTAGACACAGTTATATCTAATAACCTTTTCACATGTACCGGGTTTGAATCCTTTTTTGGTACTTTATTTCTAATAAAAATGGGAGATTTTGCTTTTTGAGCCATATCACTATACGCACTAATATTTAGGTAAAAGTAAAACATCTATAAACCAAAGTGGAGTATATTAGACATAAATCATTTCTCAGATCTTAACATAACAAATGTGTTTCAATATTTTATAAGTTTACTAGCTTAGATTATATATAACTAATTTAGGATGGCAATTCACTCATCCTTGCATGAAATAGATGATGAGATGTGGTTATAATAATACTAAGAAATCACTAAATATTATGAAATTAATATTTTTTTTTGGCCTTTAAACATTTAAACCACTCATTTATTTAAAACGTTGATGATGATGATGATAATAATAATAATAATAACGACAACTTCATAAAACAAATATTTTTTAATATTTTTTTATATTTTACTAGTTTAGATTTATATAACTAATTTAGGATGGCAATTCACTCATCCTTGCATGAAATAGATGATGAGATGTGGTTATAATAATACTAAGAAATCACTAAATATTATGAAATTAATATTTATTTATGGCCTTTAAACATTTAAACAGCTCATTAATTAAAACGTTGATGATGATGATGATGATGATAATAATAATGATAATGACAAGGGTTTCAACTACCGCTCTAGGACTAAGCTTAAACATAAAACTAATTTTTATACAGAAATTCATAATTATTGCTTAATTTTAGCATATTTACTTATATCATA
>JAQFVV010008299.1:0-34995 GCA_028023455.1 Epiperipatus broadwayi
AATGAAGACAAAACAAACATTTTATTTTTAAGGAATGACAGTCTTTTCTTAATTAATTATATATTGTTTTTTTTTTAAAAAACTAAATTGCTCTTTATTCATCCAAAGCATTTAGAATAGTTGAGGGTACTTTTTAGAATCATGAGATTCTTTAATGTTTAGAACTGTGAAAAATCATTCTCATAAATCAAGTATCAGAATTAATTAAAAATATATTCTCTATAATTGAAGAAAAAGTTATCAATAAAAATTGCATTGGTAAAATTTCTTACAATGTTCATAACATGAATTTGTGGTATGAAAACATATTATTAAATTTAGTATTATTTATTTAAAAGATTTAAACACTATTCTTCAGGCTTTCAAAATTGCATAATATTTTCAATTAGCATTTTTAAATTCATAATTTAACTAAGAAAGAAAATAAAGTCTGATACAATGGATGTAATCATTTTTCATTAAGAACACTAGGAATAAATATGTGAGAGTATGTAAATATACAAGCACATGTGAAAATAGGTTCATATTTATCTATGTACATACATACACATCTTTTATTCTATTATAAAAAGTATGTTTATATGATAATTCATTAAAGTGGTTATTGTAAACATTAATTCTTGTTAAGCGTATGACAAATCCATAAATACATATAAAGCTTTAACCTTACTACTATGCACCTTGAGTACTCAATTTTATCATGAGAGGGACAAATCTTAACACAAGATTACGACTTTATAAAGATAAGAGTGACCATCTTATCTTCAACCTACTTTCTATTTATATAGGCAAATCTAAAACATTTTGATTTGAGAGTGTGAAACTAGTAAGTTCTTCACTAATTGTCCATTACCTCATCTAAAAATCTACATTCAAAATATTTCTAATTATAAGATCTAAATATTAACTTGCTGTGAATCTAAAGATTTCGTGAATGTTGATTTCTAGATGAGATAGTGGACTTAATTAGTGAAGAACTTACTAGCTTCACACTCTCAAATCAAAATGCTTTAGATTTGCCTATATAATTAGAAAGTTAGGTTGAAGATAAGATGGCCATTCTTATCTTTATAAAGTCATATTCTTGTGTTAAGATTTGTAGATGTCCATCTCATGGTAAAATTAAGCACTCAAGGTGCATAATAGTAAGATTAAAGCCTTATGTGTATTTAAAGTGATTATTATAAATTTGTATTCATTATTTTCCAAAAACATATAATGGCAAATGCTTTTTTCTAAACAGTTCCTTTTTAAAAAAAATAGTAGTCACTTTATATTTCATAAAATTGCAATCACTGAATCCAAAGCAAGATTCGTGGCAAAAAAATAAAATAAGTTTTTATCTATTATATAAATTCTAAAAAAGTCTTTAACCACTTAAAAAAAGAAGGACCATGTTGAACATTTACATAAACTAAGCTACAATTTTTTTTTAATTTAATTTTTGTTTCACAGAATTGTAAAATCATTTCAAGATACTGAATCCACAATAATTTCAATTACATGCAATCCAAAAAAAAAACAGTAAGTAAACAAAAACAATGTAAATGAAAAAAATAAAAACATTAAAATTTGTAAATTTAATAAATTTTACAATATCACAGCAGCCATTTTTCTGCCTCAAAGCACTGTATGTAATTACATTTTAGTAACATTTATTTGGATTACATAAAAGCATATTTTATGATTTGCTTTTTTCCCCTTTACATGATGTGTTACAATATTTTGTATAATAAAATGTTTTTTAAGTATAAAACTAAAAGTTTTATGAAAATTAAGAAATTCATAAATTATTTTTCTCAAGTGATAAATGAAAATGAGCATTTAGTTGTAGCAGAAAAAAAAAGAAATATAAAACATTCCTGGACTGTGTCAGAAAGTTAATGTGTAAACCATTGAATAATGTTTAAAATGGATAACAGCAAATAGAGGTAACTATATGGATTCTGAAGTTGATACAGATTTATAAACATCAAACAATTAGAGATTGTAGTTTTTTGATAACAAAACAGTTGTAGGGTTTCTCTAAATAAAAAATAAAGTTATTGATAAAAAAAGGATATTTCTCCAAGCATGTTTAATTGCAATAAAAGTCCAATACATTGTAATTCATTTTGTTTTAAATATATATATAAAGATATGGTAAAATGATTTTTTATTATATTACATTATTTTTAATTTATACACACATATTACACCACAAAAAACATCTATCATATATATGTGCACTCCAGTAAAATAATACATATTTTATTGGAATCAAAGTTTATCAATAAAACATGAAGTACTACAAATGATATATGATATACACGAGGGATATTTGGAACAAAATATAGTGGATTTCATAACTCCCTGATTTATAAATTTTTTTATCAAAATAGGGTACTTTTTATTCATGAAGAAAATGTAAAATGTATTAATATTATAACAAACATGAAAACACAAAAAGAACAACAAAAATGTAAAAAATTACATTATGCGAGCTAAAATGTTTTTTTTTCTTGCTTTATTTTTATGTAACACGTTCAAGATTTCAATTGGATGATTTAAGTCATTTCAAGCAATATGTCTACTAGTGTTTTCCTGAAGGTTTGTGATGATGGTGTGGACTACTCACATGACAATGGCAAAAAATCACATAAGCCAACTCAGTATGACTATATATAATGTATGGAAACCACTAATCAACTTTGCTCTTAGGAAAAAGTGAAGAAATCAGGAGGAACCTCATAGATAAATATATGAAATTTCTACTGACTGTTGCCTTTGGCAGGATAGCTCAGTTGGTTAGAATTTTACCTTAAAATTAAAAACTCAAGAATCTAAGGACCCACATTCGAATCCCATGCTAGTACTGTCACAAGAAGAGGGTAGACTAATACCTCTCAAAACGTTGTGCATGTACTAACCTGTTTGATGTGCTATTACTAACAGTAGAATGTATTTGGAATATTTAAATAAAGTTACATTTTTCTAAAGACATTCGATACATATATTAGATGATGGAAATAGTCCAATATAAAAATACAAATATGTCTACTATATTTGATAGAGTATTTAAAGTTTATGATAAAAGAAAACAAAAATCAGGGTCTGAAAAAAATTTAAAAATTACTGTTTTTGATTAATAAAATGCTTAGTTAAATGTTTACTCTTTAATTATTAGTAATTCACAATTACACATAATAACTGCGAATTAATGATAATTAAAGAGTAAATATTTAATTGAATATTCTATCAATTTAAAATGTTAAAGTAAATATAATATTCAAAGTTTTGTTATATGATTTTCTATTTTATTTGTAGTTACTAATATAGCAATAGACTGTCTTTAATTAACTCATATGTATGAATTATAAATTAAATACCTTGTTAAATAAATAAATAAATAAAAATCAGATTGGATCAGAAATAGAAAGAAACACCATTAAACAATTTACAAACAAAGAAAATTATATATATCAAGATTACAACACATAACATAGTACAATAATTATTTTAAAATACTCTCTAACTTAGAATAGCCAATATTTAATAAGAATAAAACCACCATTTAGCTTTTCATGCCTCATTTATTAAAAAAAAAGTTTGGTTAGAAAAAATGAATATTTAAATCATTCATGCAATGTATCTAAATATATTTCAATTGATTTATTTACAATAGTTATATAAGATGAGGATGAAGAGCAATGACATTTTCCTCATTTAAATTATTCATGTTTGTTAAGTTCATCAGATGATGTTATAGTTATATATAAGACAAAGACAAGATTGTTTAAATTCCATAAAAGAGCACATGCCTATGTCAAGCGTTGTTAGCCAAGAGGTCATCACAGCCGCCTTGCAAGCAAGTAGTTGGTTGCAGACGGTTGTGGGTTCGCTTCCCGGCCGGTGCTATGACATATGAAAAAAAGAGCACATGCCTGCACTTTCATGCAAAAGCTCTATGGTGAATGTTGTGATATTTCGAATAAAATCTAAAAACACCACAATTTATTTAAACTCTAAGAAGATAGTGAAGTAAAAACTTAAGAAAATATAGAAAAATATTCTTTGCATCTATCAACAACAAAGAAAGAAAGCTTCAACACGAGATTCATCACTAGTTCAAATTCACATCAATTAACAGAGTTTGACGATATATAGATTTTGCTTTCTAAAAATGATAAATATTTAATTTCTGTCAAAGAAAAAAAATTTGTTCTTTATTTTAAAAAAAAAAAAGAGTAAAAAGTTGCTTTAGAAAAAAATGCATCTCAAAAAGAAATTATTAACATTATTATTTTTGTATGTTAGAATTAAGAAATAAAAAGTGATTGATTTACTGAGTATATTTATACAAATATAGGGGATTTGAATTCAGGCTTTCAAGCCCCTTCAATATCCACACTATCTCATATTACTGATATATATAACCACACACATGTAGAAAAATAAGTAATCACCAATATTCGTATTTTGTGCAAAACCAGCATTCATCAGTTGGATAAGTAAGCACCAATATTCGTATTTCGTGCTAAACCAGCACTCACCATGTGGGCCAGTTTGGAACAACTGATGAGTGCTGGTTTAGCATAAAATATGTATATTGGTGATTACTTACCTTTTCTGCATGTGTTTGGTCATGTGTATCAATGGTATGAGATAGTGTGGATAGTGAAGGGACTTGAAAGTCTGAGTTCAAATTCCCCTATATTTACAATTAGGCTCCAGGTATGAGCACTTGGTATTTCAAATCTTATATATATACAAATAAAGATTTAACCTCAACAATTTTTATTTCTGACTTCCTCATTATATAAAGACGAAAATGTGCCATACATAATTATTTCTACAACAAACATTAAAACAAAATAAAAATGAGACAAAAAAACTTATGGTGAATCAATTTAATTCCCATTCACAGTAATGTATATATATTTAAACAATTTGGAATGATAGGAGAATTAACAATTGTAGTTCTGCAATTAATAATTTAAGTCAATATATATATAATTTATATAAATTATAAGATCATGCATAAAAATTGTCTTATAATTATATGACGTTCATCACCAAAATGTCAGAATGAGCTCAATCCAAAAAACTTTAGAGTTCAAGACAATCATGTTATCACTTTGTAAATGGCATATTATATAATGTATAACCACAAACACCATAGCAATGCTTAATCTTATAGTAATGATGTCTAAATCATGACATTACAAAAAAAATCAAGTCAGATGTCACATGAGCTAATTTAATAAGCTTGTATTACAAATGTTATATGTAGAGCTCACAAATAAGCTCTTAACAAGCTTTGCAGAATATCCCCAACCCCAGACTGTTTTCTGCTAACAGTGTCCTCAATGAGATGCTAGGATATTAGTCCTATATGGCGATTTAAGTTAGATAGCTGGATTGGAAGACATGTGGATGTCTGAAAACTTCAGATTTAAAGTGCTGGGCTTGTCCTGGTATTTTTAATCTAATGCTTGAATATCCTAACACTTCACTGAAGATGTCAGTAGCAGAAACCGGTCTGGGATTAAGGATATTCTGCAAAGCTTGTTAAGAGCTTATTTGCAATCTCTACATATAAAATCATGACATATGCATATATAGAAAAAAAAAACATGATATGTTTCATTCTAATTGGCAAGATAAATTGCCTTCTGATATATATAATAAATATCAGTAAATATAATTCTAAATAAAACCAATTTAGATTTTCAAAATAAAAAATCAATTTTTCAATTTTATAAACCTAATTAAGTTTTTTTAATAGCAATTCAGTGGAAAACTGTTTACAACCCATCGATCTGAAACTAGATGAAAATAATTCTTTACTTTTAAAAAATGCAATTTTGTATAATATTCACACACACACACACAAATAAAATAAATAATAATAAAGATAAGTAAATATAAAAAAAGATTAAATAAAATTTAATCTACTTTGATAAAGTAGATTAAATTTCAGAACTAAAATTTAAAAAATCACAAAGACATAATATATAAAAGGCTAAAAAAAATATCCCTTTAAAATTTACAGTAATTGATTACAACATAATTTGTTAACTTTTTACATAAAAACGATGTTAAAAAATACTTAATTTAAAATTAAATCATTAATAAATATGCATTAATATTTTAAAATATATATAAATAAATGTAGGTGACAGATTTTATAAAGTACGAAAAACTACTGAAGAAACGATTTTCTCAAAATATTCTTTTTCGTTAATCAATCTAAATTAAAAGATATCAAAAATCTATTCTGAAGAAATTATATAAGGCGCTCGGTGTGTTTTAGTGCAGTGGCATTCAAGGTCCACGAGTGTCACCTTCAGGGTTCAAACATCTTATAAACTCTTAAGCAATAACTGAATCATTTATTTATGTAAAAAAAATAACAAATAATTAGCATAAGAATTTAAGCTTTCAATTCTTATTATTATTAGGTGTAGTGATAAAAATGGGTTTCTATCCTTTTTAATTTTTTTTTCATGTGTCAAAGCTTCTGCCGGAAAGCGAACCCGGCACAACTGCTTGTAATGCAGCTGTGCTGACCACTCGGCCACCATTGCTTGACTTAAAATTTTTATATAAGGAAAAGCTTGTAATTGCTTTCTTGTGTACCATTTGAAAACCAAATATAGATATTAGATGTATGATATTAAGAAAAAAAGGACAATATAATTAAAATAAAGCAATTCAAAATAGAAGAAAAACAAAAATTAAGAAAGGATAGATGTCCTCCTCATGAAGGATTGTTGGAGGAAAAGTGAAACTCGGTATAAATTTCATTACAGCATTAGTGGTAATATTTATGCATAAAAATTATATTTAGATATGAACTCCGAATATTCGAAACTGTAAAACATCCCTTTACTTGAAAATTATATCAGATATACAATATATCCAAAAAAGTGCTGATACATTTCAAAAAATCATGTAAAAAATTTTATGAAATATACATTTTAAAAAATGGATCTTTTAATCATCTTTGTGTCTCATATATGTATTGAAGGTTTAATAATGATGCTTTTGCAAGTAAACAATGGTAAAATTAACAAATCAAAAATGAAATTTAGAAAATATACTGTATAAATAATTAAAATAACCAGATAAAATAGGAATCTCAGAATAGTGTATAAACAATATCTCTATCAATATATATGATATAGTCAAGCTTTTATTTTAAATTATAAAACAATTATAAAAATGGTCAGAAGTTTTATACTACAATTTTAGTACAATACATTTTTCTTTCATCATCTCTATGCCACTCAAGCTTTAGTAAGTAATAGATGTCAGATGATAGTGCTTAATAAATCTTGGCTTTCATCAGTGAGGAGTTTCAGTGCATTAGGATTTAATGCACTCTCTCTCTCAGGTAGCCATTATTTATCTTACTATCAAACCAGCTTAAACCAAAAAAAAACATGTTTTCAACCTTAACCAACTTGCTTGTATAGTAATATAGTGTAACGTCCACTGCTCTATTATGGTTTTTTATGAGTTAACTACCCATACTCAGTGACCAAATTACGTCGTATCTATTAAATTTGTTTCGTCAGCCAATTCTGTAAGATTTAATGGACGCAATTATTTTTTCTGGTCACACAACACCCTTTTAACTAATATAACTACTAAAATAATGGGATCATGTAAGGAAAATATGGATGAAAATTTTACTTTCATTGTACGTTTTAAAAAAAAAAAAAAGATTATACAAACCAAAAATTTAATTGCGTCTTTTTAATAAGAATGCTAAATTTACTTTTTCTTAGCTTTTAAATATCTTACCGGATGCCAATATACTTGTACCGTATAAACAGATGGTACAATAGATTTAAAACCAATTTATTTCTACATATTATGGTATCCTTCCAAATCCTGACACAAGATACAGGTGTCTATAGATATTTAAAAAGCTAAGAATACTATAATATGTAGAAACTGAACTGGTTTCAGATCTATATATGTAAGCAATGTGGTTAGGATTAAAACAAACTTTTCAGCTAGGGCTGATAGCCCGAAGATGGCGTCCAGAGGGAGGGTGCATTAGATCCAAAAGATCCAGCTTCAGTATTTCAAAATTCAAAGGGTGTCACTAATGAAAGCCATAAATTTGAAACTATTCTGGGAATGTTAGCTAGGATGTCACATGATAGAGACTTATTAAACACTATCATCTAGCATCTGCTGCTTATTAGCTTACAATAAGTGGCATAGAGTGGTGAAAGAAAAATGTACACTAAAACAGCAATATGTAAGCTAGTCATGAAATATTGCAATCACAATATGCTACAAAATTTAGTATAAATATCGTAATCAAAAGATTTGTAACAGACTATCATATTGCTCACACTTCACTGCAGTGGGTGCATGACAGATTAAGATTTTTAGATTAAAACTTAATCTGTTATTTAAAAATCTTAATCTGTTACTTAAAAATCTTAATCTGTTACTTAAAAATCTTAATCTGTTTCTTAGGGACTGACACATTATCCCTCCAGGATATTTTAGGTCTAGTGTCCGAATATTCTAGCACTCCACTGACGTGAGCCATAAGCTCGAAACCAGTTGGTCTGGAGATGAGAGTGTTCTGGATAGATTTTAAATATTTTCTCATACCGCACTTATTCATTAAAAGCTTGTTTGAGCTATTGGTATGCTCTCTGTATTGCATTTTGGTAACTACAATCTTATAAAAGTAATGTTACGTTATATATGACTTGCTTTTTTTGCTTTTTTAATTATTATAATTTTACCTTTGAGACTTTGGCTATGCTGAGGCTATTAAAATATGGTAGATCTGAATTTAGTTCAGTCCCATATAGCTATTTAAGTTAGATAGCTCGATTTAAAGACATTTTCATGTCCAAAAATTTCAGAGTTTCTACTTAAATATTACATATGAAATAAGTGCTGTTTTTTGAGTTGATATTTTAGGTCTAGTGTCAGAATATTCTAGGGCTCCACTGATGTGTGCCATAAGCTCGAAACCAGTTGGTCTGGAGATGGGAGTGTTCTGGATAGAGATTTTAAATATTTTCTCATACCGCACTTATTAATTAAGAGCTTGTTTGATCTATTGGTACGCTCTCTGTATTGAATTTTTGTAACTACAAGCTTATAAAAGTAATGTCATGTTATATATGACTTGCTTTTTAAATTATTATAACTCTTTGTGTTTTCCTGAAGGTTTGAGATGATGGTGTTTTAGTTGTATTTTTATATTGGACTATTTCCATCATCTAATATGAGTATTGAATGTCTTTCAGAAAAATTTGACCTTGTTTCAATACTCCAAATACATTCAACTGTTAGTAATAGCACACCAAACAGGTTAATAATGCATGTTTCAAGAGATATTATTCTCCCCTCTTTTTCAGGTGTTGCTGACCTGACCAGTGACAGTACTAACTAGCATGCGATTCGAACCCATTGTTCATTTTATTACAGAATTACAATAAAAAAAAATTCAAAATATTTTTAACTAGAACTATTTAAAAATAAAGATTAAAAACTGTTCAAATTATCTTTATTGCAGCATTTCTATAGATATGAAAATTGGATATAAAAAGAATTATAAAAAAATTATCTTTTTTAACTGTGATGTTGATAAAGATTCTTGAAAATGGCATGGATAATGTGAAAAATGATCACATAAACAACTGATTAGATTGGATACAAGTTTTTGCTTGAAATACAAATAATCAGATTGAAATTGTCTTTTTGTAGACATGTTATGAGCTGATCTTAATTCATTAAAAAAGCATATAATTCTTGAAAGGTTTGGTAATAAATCACCATACTAATAATATCTCTTTAGTCACCTGAAAATACAATAGATAAAAGTGATTTGGTGAAAATGCTATTCATATGGTCATCGTAACCAATGTTGTGATGATGGCAGTTAATAATATGTCCCGAGAGAGCAGGATCAATTAGAATTTAGGGTGGAACATTCCAAACACCTTCCAATATCTATGTTTTTATTGTGCTGATATTATCAAAAGAGATTTCAAAATAGTAAGCAGTGGTGATGGTCTATCCATAGGAATTATTCCCAGTATATGTTCCAGTACAGAAAATTGTTTCATAAACAATTAATAAAATCATTGTCTCAAAGATTAATTACTAATTACATTGTCAACAGAAAAACATTAACACAACATGAGAGTGCAAACGAACGTGTGTTTCAGCAAATAGCGATAATAATTAAAACGTGTATAAAAAAATGTAAATTATCGTACTGTAAATTATGCATAAAAATATATTATTTTGAATAAAATTAAATATTATAGTTAAAAAAAGTTTGTCTTGTATCAATTTTTTTCAAATTTGAAATTTTTTATTAGTCATATTTTATTTCCTTATTTTTTTTTTTGCGCGAATTTTAAAGTAATTTTACATTGGTGCTTTGCTTTTACGTGAATTTTGAAAAATCACAGACCGCATCCCTCCTTTTTCAATGTAAGTTACGTCTATTTTTGCGTGATTTCGTTTGCACGTGTTTTCTGAGAAACTTATCTATCGCGTAAAATGAGACCCAGGTGTATATGTAAAACTTTGTATTAAAAGATATACTATCATGAAATTCTGGATTTGCAAATAATCAGTCAAATCCTGATATTAATAGAAAAATAATCTAATTAATAATTTTAAGAAAATAGAGAGTTTTAAATACTCTCTATGATTCCATCATTCTAATATCATTAAAATATATAATGATCCCACACAAACATATATTAGCAAAGATTGATTTATCAAGAAAATCATGATATTACTATGAACCTATAAAAATATTACAACTAAACATCACATGATCACCATTTCTTATACTTGCTCATAATTGTTATTAAAACAGGCAAAACGCTCCATACAGTTAATCAATGGATGCCAGAAGGCTTGTGCATAAAATCCCTATCTAATGCTTACTCATCCAATACCTTCTGGCATCCATTGATTACTCTGACTTGCACTGAGTGGCACTACTGTATGGAGAGTTTTTCCTGTTTTAACATTATATCTGTTGATTAATCCTATATTTTAATATATCTGAACCCTATATACAGAATAGAATTGATTATTTAAAATTTAATCTGGCAATTTCATAAATAAAATAGTATAAAAGATTGTAACTATATGAAGAATAGCATATATATATTAATAGTGTGATAAATCTGTTACCTTTAAATCCTCGAGCCTTACTATTGAGAATTCAAACAAATATTAAATGCAATCTCTCTCTCTGTATATATTAATTTTAAAATTCATATATTTTGTTTACTTATTTTTATATAATCAAAGACAAAATATAAATATGATACTCATGTCAATTAGGTTTATTAATTTTGAAGCATTTACTTGAATATGATTCCCCTCTCCTTTAATTTTATTCTAAAATGTTTTTTTTTATATATTAGTTTATTTAATGTACTTTGTAATATATATTAAGGTTATAACCTTAAGACCATGCTCCTGAAAACGACAATAGGGACCTCTACAAATCTTAACACAAGATTTATTTAAAAGACAAGAGTATATTTTGTTAAGTTGTTGTTTTTTTTTAATGTAAATATAGTCAAGATAAATAAAATAAAATAAAAAAGAGTCATATATCACATAAGATATGATATGTTGGACTATTTTCATCATTTATGAGTGAATGTTGAATGTATAGAAAATTTTAAACTTTATTTAAACTTTCCAAATACAAACAATTTATTAGTAATAACACACAAATAGACAATACAGGTTAGTAATTACACAATGTTTCGAATAGTATTATTCTCCATTCTTCTTCAGGTGTTGCTGGCCTATATGCACAGTGACAATATTCACTTAGAAGTTGAACTCTCACCTTTAGATTCTTGAATATTGAATTTAAGGCAAACGCTCTACCAACTGAGCTATTCTGTCAAAGGCAACATATAGTAGAAATTTGATTTATTTATATATGAGGGTTGGTTCAAATTTTTCTGAGGCCTCCAATTTTTTTTTCTACTATACATTGCCTTTGACACAATAGCTCAGTTGGTGGAGTGTTTGTCTTAAATTCAATATTCAAGAATCTAAAGGTTCAAGTTCAACTTCTAAGCAAATATTGTCACTGTGCATACAGGCCAGCAACACCTGAAGAAGAGTGGAGAATACTACTACTCGAAACGTTGTGTAATTACTAACCCCTATTGTCTATTTGTGTGTTATTACTAACAAGTAATTTGTATTTGGAAAGTTTAAATAAAGTTTAAAATTTTCTATACATTCAACATTCACTCATAAATGATGGCAATACTCCAACTTATCACATCTTATAATATACCATCATTACAAACCTTCAGACAAATATATGACATGACCCCATTTCTTTTTTTAAGCTTGTAAAAAAAAGTATAAACCATTGGTCAGGGGATTCGGTGTGGTTTCTGGTAGAGATATTTTAAATGCTTTCTCTTGCATAGCATTTATCACAAAGCTTGTTGGGCAATTAGCAAAGCTCTTTGTTTAAATAAAGGAAAAGTTTGTTAGATTATTAAAGAGCTCCCCATCATTTTGTTCAGATAGTAGAAATTGACAAACAATAGACAGGCAGATTAACAGTATTTTAGATGCCACAGTAGATGATAAAAATTTAAATAATTTAAAGAAGTTTATCAATTTATTAATTCCTAACTAAATAATTAATAGTCAATAAAGCAACATTTAGTAAAAAAAAATATTTAGCAACCATTTATAAAGGTAAAATTTTATTTGCACTTTTTCTACATCTTTAATTTCATAATACACGTATTGACTAAGTGACATTAAATCAAATATAAACATTTATACTTAAATGTATAAGATTAAAAAATCTAATCCTGCATATTATAAATACATTTAAGTAATAATAAATATTATTTATATTTATAATATTATTAACAATATAAGCCAAGTAAATTTAGAGTGGAGCAAAATCCTTTTTTTGTTTTTTAACTTAATTAAATTTTGCATAAATATTTGAAATACAGGCACTCTTCACATGCCTGGAGCTTAATTGTAAATATAGGAGATTTGAACTCAGACTTTCAAGCACTCTTCAACTATCCACACTATCTCATACCATTGATACACTTGACCACACACATGTAGAAAAGATAAATAATCACCAATATATGTATTTTATGCTAAACCAGCACTCATTAGTTGGTCCAGATTATCATCACACACACACACATATATATAATCAGTGCTCAGTTTATATTAAGACAGCAAATCTTCATACTTTAATGGACAGATTTCAATCTACTCCAACATCCAATTCTTCAGCCATCCATACCACCGAAATCTGATGATGAAAAATCCAAACCCCATGCTGATGTCAGTATTATTGCCAGGCCCATGTTGACCTCAAGTCACTCTGACCCCTCATGTACAATTAGGCTCCAGGTATGTGAAGAGTGCTTGTATATCAAATATTTATACACCAAGCCTGTATTCTGCCCATCCCTCTTCTATGTATTTAAATGGATAAGGTCCTATACATGAGAGATCAGAGTGACTTGAGGTCAACATGAGCATGGCAATAATATTGGCATCAGCATGGGATTTGGGCTTTTCCTCATCAGATTTTTGGTGGTATGGATGGCTGAAGAGTTGGAGTAGATTAAAACCTGTCCATTAAAGTATGAAGATTTGCTATATTAATATAAACTGAACACTGATTGTATATATATGTGCGGGAGATGATAATCTGGACCAACTAATGAGGGTTGGTTTAGCAAGAAATATGTATATTGGTGATTATTTATCTTTTCTACATGTGTGTGATCATGTGTATTAGTGGTGTGAGATAGTGTGGATAGTTGCAGGGTGCTTGAAAGTCTGAGTTCAAATCCCCTATATTTAAATTTTGCATCTGTAAACAGCATTCATTATATATAGATTTAGAAAAAACCCAAATGCAAGTTTAAAAGTATATTTGAACAAGATCGGTGAAAAAATTATTTTTCCAACCCCACCAATGACTCATAATAGCAGAAAACAAAATCATTTTTAATAGCAGTTTTATTTTGATATAATTATTATTTTTCTAGCATTTATTATATTTAATCTTCTTCATTGATACCTTATTTTTATGACAATGGTAGAGCAATAGGTTTGAGAGCTAAAGATTCCTAGCTCAACTTGTCATTTTGGTGCTTGAATACCACAAGACCACTTGAATCAATTTTCAGCCATTATGGATCCCTTGCAGGATAAAAATCTCTTCAAATTCAATACAGTTCCTCTGATCCATAGTCTCTCTTCTTGATATCATAACAGAAAACCTTGCTTCATCCAATCATCTTACATGCTCTTTATAGGTCTTTGGTAATCTCTTGGGATCCAATTTAAAATGTCAACAGTCCATCTATTAATATCACTTCTATCAGTATGTCCAGTCCAGGTCAATTTCAACCTCTTAATTCATTCCATGATATCATTCCCATTTGTGATGTTCTCTCATCCATGTATTTTGTTTGAATCTTTTCTCATTACTTAATGTACATCTCTTCACATTTTGTTGAATAATCTGAAGTCTATATTGCTTTTCTGTTAAAAGTGTCCAAGTATCAAATTCCTAAGTAAAAAACAGTAAAACACATATATTAATAATTTTTCTGTTTAAACACATAGGCATATTTCCTGTAAATACTAAGTTATTTCTACAAAAACATTCCATTCAAACATAATTTTATAATTAATTTCATCCACAATATTTTCATTTGTATTAATAAACGGATCAAAATATTTGTAATTATTAACTTCTAATTCATGAGTAGAAGAAATGTTTATTCTCTTCTTCTGAAAATAACATTAAACATTAGTCTTTCTGATATTTATCTTTAATCCTACTTTCTTACTTTCATCCGATAATTCATGCCACAATTTCTGAAGCTTTGAAACATCATTTGCAAAAACAACCACATCGATTGAAAAATCTTAATGACTTGAATAACCTTCATTGACTTTTATAATCTTAGCTTCCCATTTTAATTCATCAAACTTCTCATAAAACTGCTGTAAAACGTTTTGAAGACATAGAATCACTATGTCACAATGTTTTTATTGTTACATGCAATCTGCATTTTGATGAATATTTTTCAGCATATAAACAATGCCCTAGGTGTATATCTTGATAATCCAGAGCTTTATTCATTGTGCAAATGCTTATAGCATCAAATGCCTTTTTATACTTGACAAATACAAAACATAGTAGCATTTAATATTCATTGGTTCTTCCAATAACTTCTCTCAATACTTGAATATGATTCAAAATTTAAAACCATTAAAAAAAATTTTTTTTTATAGTATTTTAATTGATTTGATAAATATAAAAAATGCATTCCCTCATCGAATCTAAATGAATTTTACCATCAAGTAATTGACTGGGTTATGGTTCAGAAATTCGTAAAAAATTTGAATACATTGATCTTGAACTCTAGAACTTGCCTTTACTATTGCACCAAAATCACCCAGATCATTTCATATAATTAAAATATAAGTAAATAATTTACAAAATAAAACCTCAAACACTTTTTTTTAATGTTTATTTATTACTAATTTCAAAATATTTTAGCTATGCTAGACAATCATTATCAGTCCGCAATAAAGTAATAAAATGGCCATTTAAAAAAAAAAAGTTTTATAAATTTATTGAAAAAATTATGTTGGTGAAGTTTTTTTTACAATTTTAAAATAGAATACAATATTTGAAACAATCTTTCTAGTTCCTAATCAATTAGATTTGCCTTTTATTTGAATTCTTTTTTATATTATAAGTTGAAGCTAATCAAGTCAGATGTCACATGACCTCATTTAATAAAGCTTGTATTTACAAATGATATATATAGAGCTCATGAAATAAGCTCTTAACAAGCTTTGAGAATATCTCCTGGCACCTCACTGATGACACCAGAAGCAGAAAGTGGTCTGGGGTTGAGAATATTCTCAAAGCTTGTTAAAAGCTTATTTTGCGAGCTCTATATATATATTGTAAGTTATATTTGTGGTTTATTTACAATTCATTCATTTGAAATTAAATTTTTTAAAAAAAATTGTAACCTGATTCCTATTAGAGCACTATGACTAGACTACACTTGGCACTAATATAACTGGCTCCAAGTTAATGGCTTAGTGAGCCAATCATAAACTATGTTGAGCATATTAAGGGACATTGTTAGTTTAAAAGCTATTACTGATAATGTTAACTCCATAACAGTAATATTTCCTGCTCATATAACTGACGATAGCTAAGGTGGCTAGAATATTTATACTTCTGATTAGATATGTTATTAAAGGCTCCGAATGGTGCCAACAGCAACTTGGGTTTGAACTTATATCATTTGTAGAAGTCCTGTTAACACCAAATCATAGCTTTGAGATTCATGAAACTCACTAGCAATGTTCCATTACTCAGTTAACTTGATGAAATGCACAAATGAAAAGTGAATAAAGCAAATATATACATATAGCAATGACAATTTTATTCCAGTAACAACATGCAAATTGTTACAGCCTCTTGCAAAGAATCTGCATCACTAAATAATGATAAATTACATTAACCTTTTTTTCTTATAAGTTAGATAAATAAAACAGGCAAAACTCTCCATATAGTAGTGCCACTCAGTGCAAGCCAGAGTTTTGCCTGTTTTAATAAGTTATGAGCAAGCATGAGAATTGGTGATCATGTGATGTTTAGTGGTTTAAATTAGATAAATACACATACAAATATACATATGTATTAAAATAGAAATTCATATAACACCACAATACTAGCCAAAACAACAACATTTTACTAAAATTCTTACACAACTATGGGTTCATCTATTAACAAATAGACCTTCTCAAGTGAAATTCAATTAAACATTCAACATATATATAAAACAAAATACTCTTCCCATCATTCATTTCTACAAACAACTTCCTTTTACATCAAAGGATGTCTTTAAGGTTTGATGGCCTCAGATTTAAAAAACTGATAAATTAAGCTAAATGTGTTTACCTATGGTTATCAGTGCCACCAAGCGGGCAGTAGTGCTGGCAGCTAGTTGGCATAAGGTTCCTGTGCATATGCATGGTGAACAGCTCCACCTAGAGGCTGGAACGTGCATCGCTGCTTTTGGCCCCCTACTCTGAATATTTCTATGGTTGACACGGCCACATGGGGCATAAGTTACAACTACCAAAAAATTTTATCATTAAAGTTTCTTCCACTCTTCTTTTCAATCCACTTTTTTCACAAACAATAATCTCTGCATTGTCGAATAATATTTTATGGCCTGTATTCAGTTCATGAATATACAAAGCTGGGTTACGATATCTATTTTTAACTTTACTCTTATGAATTTTAACTCTTTCATTAAGACTTAATTTACTCTGACCTATATAAATTTTATGACAACTATAAGATAGGGTAAATTAAATCTTAATGAAAGAATTAAAGTTCATAAGAGAAGAGTTAAAAATAGATATCAAAACTGAGCTTTGTATATTCATGAAGTGAATACAGGTCATAAAATATTATTTGGCAATGTAGAAGTTATGTTTTATTTTTTTAAAAAGTGAATTGAAAAGAAGAGTAAAAGAAACTTTGATGATAAATTTTTTTGAATCTGAGACCATCAATCTCATGAAGATAGCCTCTGATGTGAAAGGAAGTTGGTTGTTGAAGTGAATGATGAGAATAGGATTTTGTTTTGTATATATATATATATATTGTATGTTTAGCTGAATTTCACTTGAAAAGGTCTATTTGTTAATAGATGAAACCATAATTTTGTAAGAATTTTAGTAAAATTTTGTTGTTTTGGCTAGTATTTCAGTGTTATATGAATTTCTATTTCATTTTTAATTGCTAGTATAGCATTAAGCAATATTTCATTTTTAAATATATAAATACTTTATTACTCTAGATGCACCATCAAGATTGAGTTGCAAATATGTATAATTATATTCATAATACATATATCCAATCCCTTAATTAGAAATTGGATACTACATAATAAATATATACCTTACTCTTAAGCAAACATACATACATATATATACAGTTTAAAATAGGTGAGTTAATATAAATATATTATATTATATAATGATAATATAAATGATTATTATTACTTTAGTCTTTGTTTGACTTTTGCAAGCAAAAAGATAGTTATAAAAAACTGACACTTTGATTGTCTGACTATTTGTCAACGAAGTTTTAAATGAATTCTTAGTCCACTCCTATGCAATTTCTGATGAGATTATAACTAAACAATTTTATCCACATGGTTCTTTGCAAGTTAATAAATGGCTCATTGTATTTTTCCTATGATCAGAATTACATATGTGAATATCTCATAATTTGTCTAGTCACTATTAAGTCTCAATAGATCTTTTTTTCTCTCTCACTTGGATAAGGCACATGTATGTATTTATATAAAAAAGAGCTAGGATGGAGTAATTAAGCTTTCTTTTTCATGCTAGGTCATTTCTTTTTATGTATAGGCTGAATAATATCATTTCTTCCTCTGCAAAATATCCAATGACCAAGGGTAGATCACAAGAGATTTTTGTATCAAATCATTTTTATAATGTTTAACTCGCCTACATATAAAACCATCACATATTTAAATAATAATACATTTTAAAATATTCTTTTAGATGTATATACACGGTTTGGATGGTCTTCACAATAAAAAAAACTGCTATTCCTCACTCGATGCCAACACAAATGTATTCTGTTTTCAAAATGTCCTCTGCCAAAACATATACTGATTTAAATTTACTGTGACAGCCTTTATGTAGTTTATCAAACTTAATTGTTCCCATCCAACTCTATAAGGTGTTTATTAATAAACAACTTAATTATCCCACCCCTATAGTCATTATCAATGCCTGCTTTTTAAAAAACACAGAAAAGAGAACAAAGAATGATTAAGCATAATTGCAGATAGAATAAAAAAAAACAGAGAAACAAATTTATTCCAAAACTCTGCATTTTTAAAAATGAGCATATACCGATTTGACAAAGTCAGGAAATTCATCCACGATCATTCCCAAATGGGAATAAATTGTATCACCTCAATAAGAGACTGTATAAATTACAAAATTTTGGGACTGATCAGAATTGCAGTCTTCTCCGTATTCTCATTTTGGAAAACCATATGTAAGATAGTTATTGGAAAATGAGAATCAGAAGTAGTTCAATTGCTTAGTAATAGGCAAAACTCTCCATACAGTAGTGTCACTCAGTACCAACCAGAGTAATCAATGGATGTCAGAAGGCTTGTGCATAAAATCCCTATCTAGTGCCTACTCATCCAATATCCCCAGACTAGTTTCTGGCTTGTGGTCTTCATCAATGAAGAGCTTTGGATCTGAGAGCACTGCACTTAGATCTTAGGATTATTCTGGTTGGCACTGAGTGGCACTACTGTAGGGAGAGTTTTGCCAGTTTCAATAACAGTAATGTGCTAGCATAAGAAATAGTGATCATGTGATGTTTAGTGTTTTGTAGCAGCTTGGAGAAAATCAAGAAAAGAGACGAAGGCTATTCATCAAAAAAAAAAAATGATCGAAGGCACATGGTCATACTTGAACACTGAATTCTTGGACTAATATACTCTGGCCTTCATTGATTGTCTTATTCATAATTACAACTCTCAATAGACCTTATTTAATGATTGATTATATATAAAAGTTTTCATTATAAATAAATACATATTATTAAAAGTAAAATCAGAGTTATGAAACTGTTTCAGTTCCTTTTTTTTTTCTTTTCAAAATTTAATTTTACAACTAGTTAACAAAACTCTTTTTCTTCTTTTACTTTTCGTACAGAAATATTTGTTTGAAATGAAACATGAAAAAACTCATAAGCATACAACTGGAATAAAACTTAATCCTCTTTATTTACTGAGGGTTTAGAATTAAAAATGCTGTTAATTATTACTGTCATATTTGACACTCGTATTTAATGCTTGTAGCTAGCTATGCATGGCTACTGTATACTGAATAACTTCAATTCTTCATTAATGAGAAGTATTTATTGCATTTACTGAGTACAATTATAATATTTAACACAGCAATACGCTGTTGCACATGCGCTTTGCAGTTATTATTACATTTGATTGGTTGCACGTTAGCATGTTTAATTAAGGCCCAGGTTTTGAAGGTTTAAGCCTTTCACGTTATTATAATATTATTTGCTTGCGCTTAATAAATTTGATATATTTACATTTGAGTACAATTAGTTTTTTTTTTAATGAACATAACAGATCATGTGACATTTGAACACTACAAGTGAGTTTCATTTCAATTCAGAAATCTTCAGTCTGAAAGTAATCGATTTACCATTAGCAAAAGCACACATATTTTTTAATGTATTAAGATACAAATGTGTCTAGAAATTTATATATATGTTTATTAAAGCAAAATATTACATTAATCAATTTTTTTAAAAAAAAAAACTACTCATCCATAAAACATCACATGATCACTACTTCTGGCATCCATTGATTACTCTGGTTGGCACTGAGTGGTACTACTGTATGGAGAGTTTTGCCTGTTTTAATACTTATCCATAGTAATAAACAAACTTTTTCAGTTATATAAAAAAAGTTCCTTAATATTTGAAATAAAAAAAAAAAAGTTGGCTTTATATATATATTTCTTTTTTTAATATATTTAAAAGTTCAAAATTAAGAATATTTAAAATAAAAGACTTGATTAAAATAAATCATTTGAACAATTAAAAAAAGGCTACAGGGTTTAATTTCTTTTAGAAACTCAAATGCTTTAAGCACATTTTTCAGTTTTTAAAATGTAAATCGATTATCCATCAAGTTAACACCGTTTCCTGGCTATTATATAGAATGCATGCTTCCACTATATCTTACTTTGGCATCAGAGAAAGAAATGATATGATAAACAGAAGAAATATCAATTTGTTAAACATTAGAAAATATGTAGAGAATATAAAAGTCTATAAAGTAAACTGAATATGGATAAAATATTGAGTAAATGGAATAAATATTTATAGAAAAAATATAAATTCAACAAAGAAGACATTATGTTAAATTACGGATGGGCAAATGTTTTGGCTTGGGACCACTTTGTGGAAGTGGAAATTAGCGGAGGCCTGCATCAGGGGCCACTTTGTGGAAGCAAAGGTTAGTGGAGGGCCGTACCTTTTTTCATGACACAATAAACACACTGCTTTATTCCTTGTATTACCAAAGAAATATTTGTTTGTCCAGTCTTCATTATTCACACGACATTTATGTGTTCTCAGAGGGTTCATGGTTTCATTAAAGTTGGAAATTTATATATTTACTGTTGCAAAGACAAACTGAAATTAACCAGATCAACTGGAAAAGCACTGTGTATCATATCTACACTGTGCTTGTGTATTGACGTGGCCATCCTATTGGAAAATATTAGACGAATCTTCGGTCATGCACGAGAAGGAAATCTCAGTTCAAGGCGGATTTTTCTGTCTTGGCAGGCCGCATAAAAACTCATAGCACACCACAAGTGGCCATGGGCCACTATTTTCCCACCCCTGTGTTAAATGAATTGTTAATAGATAAAATAAAGAAAGAAACAAAAATCATTTATTGGTAATCTAAACAAATGAATATAGTTGACAGCCAAAAAAAAAAAGAACAATGAAAATAAACACTGAACATGCAAATAAATATATGAAAACTGAATAAAATGTTGATCAGTATATTAAACAAGTAACTGAAAAATAAAAAAATCTTGAAATAAAAGTTTAAGAATTATAAATTAATATGAAAATGAAATTATTACAATGGATATCACAATCACATAATTAGTTGTACAGGAAGTTGTGTAATATTCACTTCCGAACCTTGGATCCGAATCTACAACTTTACTATGCTAATGTGCATAAAGCATTATCATGGATGAGAATTAAATATTTAAAAAAAAAGATGTAGACCAAATATTAACAGCATTAAAAGTGGATTTCACGTAGTAACAGTGAATAATTCATTTATATAATTAATATTACTTAGAGAATAAATGTATCAGCATGGGGGTACCATTAGGATACAACCGCCTTTTAAAGTTAAAAATCAAAGAAAGCTTAAGTTTAATAAGACTGTAGAAACAACCTTGACCAGATAGGACATACTTAATTGTACTTTTCGCAAAAATAATAAAATTTGTGAAAGATCTAAAAAATTTCATATCAGATAAAGCAACTTATAAGTAGATAGTTGACATTTTATCTATTTATTGAAAACACTAGACTTTTTTCTAATAATTGCGTATTCAAATATTTGGAAATGCTGTTTAAAAGGTCTATCTTGACATTGGACATCTTTACTTCTAAAGCTTTATTTTTTTCTACTGAGCTAAATTACAATCACATTTTAAATTTTCATCCATGTGTTTCTCTTTCATCCAATTTTATTACAGCTTCTGTGATATTTGTTCTAAAGCATTGGGGGTGGACTTTTTTCATTCAGTTGCAGTGTTTTCCCAAAACTGTCAATTTATGCTTATTCATATATTGTTAATTTGGCACAGTATTTACTTCTGTCAATATAATATATAGCCATAGCATTTGGTTTGAAGCTCTCTCATTCACGAATACCCAAAATTCATATATAGCATAATTTCATCATAAATATATACATTTAAACATAAGTGCACATAGCTAATAGGCTATCATATGTAAATCAACCCATCATAGGCAATACTTAAAATAAACCATTAGAACATCATCAATCTTTGTTGCTTTGATAACCGATTGGTGATATTCTATTGGTTTAAATAATAGGTGTGATGAGTTAATTAATATATATAGAATTTAATTTATAAATATTACACACATTAAAATTTCAAACAAAATTATTTAACAAAAAAAAAATAAAATAATGCAATTAGGACTAAATAGAATAATAATAAAATAAACAAAAGATAGCATATTTACCGTATCAATGCATAAATTTAGAAACATATATAAGAGAATATACCCACATGATTACTCTCAAAATATAAATACAATTTATTATACTTCTTATGATGAAAATTGATAATAGAAAAATACAAATGTCACAATTCTTATGTGATAGTAAATTTTAAAAATGTCAAACACTATTTACCTGAACAGATTAGATTGTAGCAGCCATTTTCTTGTGACATCATGTGATCACAGTATTAGTATTTGCAAATGTAAATCAGAAAATTAAAATGTCATTTAAAATAGCCTCAGAGCTCAAACATGATGATGATGATAGTAATTCAGACATAAGACTCATACAAATTTCTGAATCTAGTCAAGCATTGGTGGTTGAGAGGTCAGCACAGCTGCCTTGCAAGCAGTTGTCCTGGGTTAGCGGGTTCGTTTCCTGGCCGATGCTATGACACATAAAAAAAAAAAATTCTGAATCTATACAAATAATCCTTATCTGTGGTAAATAGTTTAGTGTCACTTTAATTGTGAACTATTTGTCAAAGTCTTCATAAAGATCCAATGCTTCCCCAATGCAATATTTTACTATCTATAAAAACTTTTTTCTTGTTTATATCTTCTATCCAAAAATTTAATGCTTTTTCAAACTTCCAACAAATATTTATCATGTAATATGTCTATAGAAAAGAGTTTGTTGCTATTTGAAAGAAAAATCCATTTTGATTCTTCTTTAGGGCTTTAAAAGAACAGATCACAGCAAATTTTCAAAGTTCATTATATATTTTTTTGCTCTGTGGCTATTATTACTACATAATTATTTATATAATAAACAAATATGGATGGGTTGCTTAGCAATGGGAATAAGCCAGTGTGATGAGTTATCAACTTTTTACCTGTGTTTAAGACCAAGAAACACAGTGGTCTTTCTTTTCAATTGTTTGATAGTTCTTAACTGAAACATGTGTTGAATTTTCTTGAAATCAGGATGAATGTACATGTGAATACTTTTTTTATACGATATTTACAAACATGATAGAGAAAACTAATTTATGACCCTTCTTCCTAGGATGCTTTAACAGTTATAAGACTGGGCAGTGGTTGGCGACCAAATACAGATGATGTTAAGAATTGAATGTAGACTGCCATTCAAAGATGATTTTTATTTAGCTATTTATAACTTTAGATTACTTTCAAGTGAAGAAAGATTACATGAATTGGAAAAAGAACTGCCTAATAATGAATATAATGTTGGAATTTGAGAAGTTAGAAGAAAAATTGAAAAGACAATAGATTTTAAAAGTGGACACATACTTTACTATAACCGCACAAATATTGAAAGCACAACTAAAATGGGATTCATTATAAATAAAAAATGGAAGAACAATATTGTGGAGATTGATGGTACATCAGACAATAGTAGCAAGATTAATAGAAAATACTACATGCAGAGAATTCAGGTTTATGCTTCAGCAAGTTCTGTGATGAAAGTAGAGACATTTTGTATGTACAAAATACTTTTGATAATATCAAATATTTTAAAACCATCACAAGTGATTTCAATACCAGAATTGCTAAATAACTGAAAGATGGAAGTCTTGTGGGTCAATTTGGCTATGGTGACATAAATGAGAGAACACGGACTTGTGAAGCTTTCAGGCAAAACAAAAAGTATATTTTGAATCATTTCTTTGAGAAAAGTGCTAAGCATAAGTGAATGTGGAAACATCTAAATGAAAATACAGCAGAATCAGATTATATTTTGACTATGAGAAAATATGTATTTCAAGATTGTAAAGTTGTTAATAGATTCAATGCAGAAGTGATCATCAATCAATGAGATAATGCAAAACTAAAAAATGAAACTATTTAAATAAAAAAAACAGTACTGACAAGTGAAATTCCTAATCTTCAAAAACAATACAATGAATTTAAATTAGAAAACTTGTTAATCATTTTAAAGCATTTTGAAGATGATTCAAAGTTAACAGAGATCAGAAAAAATATAACTAATATTTTACTAAGAATGGCAACACAGACAGTTGGTACAAAAAAGCAGCAATTCACTATAAAATTTCAAGTGAGACAAAAGAATGTACCAAGAAAAGAAGGAATATGAAAGTAGTTAAAAATAAAAGTGAATATTAAAACAGGCAAAGCTCTCCACACAGTAGTGTCACTCAGTGCAAGCCAGAGTAATCAATGGATGCCAGAAGGCTTATGCATAAAATCCCTCTCTAGTGCCTACTCATCCAACATCCCCAGATTAGTTTCCGGCTTATGGCCTTCATCAGTGAGGAGCCTTAGATCTGAGAGCACTGCACCTAGATCTTAGGATCTTATGCAACCCTCCAGCAGCCACCTTTTATCTCTACTTAACTACAAAACTATGAGTCTAAAATTAAGAACACAATAATATTTTCAATCCAAGCTCATCTTATATAATCATATAAGTCTGAACTCAGTTCAGTATCCATACATTTTGGTGTCTTTGGTTCTTTAATAACCATACCACTATCCTATTAGGCAGGATTGGTATTAAACCTCTAGAACATCATGTGACCACCATTTCCTATGCTTGTTCATAACTGTTATTAAAAACAGACAAAACTCTCCATACAGTAGTGCCACTCAGTGCAAGCCAGAGTTATCAATGGATGCCAGAAGGCTTATGCATAAAATCCCCATCTAGAGCCTACTCATCCAACATCCCCAGACTAGTTTCTGGCATGTGGCCTTCATCAGTAAGAAGCCTTGGATCTGAGAGCACTGCACCCTAGACCTTAGGATCTAATGCAACCCTCCAGAAACCATCTTTTATCTCTACTTAACTACAAAACTATAAGTCTAAAATTGAAAACACAATAATATTTTCAATCCAAGCTCATTAGCCTATATTGTCATATAAGTCTGAACTCAGTTCAGTACTCATACATTTTGGTGTCTTTGCCTTGTTTAATAACAGTTATGAGCAAGCCTAAGAAATGGTGATCATGAGATGATAAAAAGTGAATATCTTGAGTTTACAGTATGAAAAAGAGTTAATAATATATAAAAAATTAAATTGGTGAAGAAAGCTCAAAAAGTAAAAATACCAAAAACATAATATATGGGCATTACAAAAAAAGTTAATTCATTAATAAGAAGATTGAACTATAAATAAAAAAAAGAAAATAAGAAATGTGTGGAAGACTTCTAAGAATGATATAGTAATAAAGAACAAAAACCAAAAACAAAATAGCCACTGCAATTACTACAACATGTGAATTGTCAAACACTTTAAAAGATTATGCAGGGGGAAATGGGCATTATTATTGAAATTTTAACAGAAGCTGGGGTAGAAAGAGAAAAACTGTTGGAAAAATTATGGTAGAAAGAGAAAAACTGTTGGCAAAATTATATAAATAATATCTCAATGATAAAGATGCAACCGATAATTGAAAAAAGGTATAATAATACTGCTATTTAAAAATTACAGATTTATCAATTTCAATTCATTTATAATGAACCTTGAATCTAAATTAATAAAATGATGAACTGGATTTTAAAATGAGTTTAACGCATTGGATTATATCCAAGTATTGAAAGAAGTTATAGAAAAGACCAATAAATATAAGTTGCCATTATGCAATGGTTTAACATTATAAAAAGATATTTGATTATATAAGCATTTCTACAGTGATTAAAGCTTTGAACTATCAAGTTGTAGACCTAATATACTGTCGTATTCAGAAGAATATTTATCACATTTCAATAGTAGTCATTAGATTACATGGTGGCATTAAGAAAATTGATATTGATGAGGATATGTGATAGTGTGAGACCATTTTACCAACATCTTTCACAGCAGTTTTATATGAAGTATTTTGTGAATTAACAAGATAAGTCAAGGGAATAAAAATATATAGAGATTATTTAAATCATTTAAATTTAGCAGATGATGTGGTTGTTTTTTTGCAAAAAATATTTTAGAGCTTCAGGAAATATTGCAAGAGTTATCAAATGAGAATAAGAAAGACTAAAAGTTAAAAAGACTAAGATAATATACAAAGTGTTTTCTCAGAAGATGGATAAAATTGATAATTATGAATTTAACGAAATTAACAACTACACAAATCTTGGTCAATTTATTAATACAGTCAGAAACATAATAGATGAAATTACACATAGAATCAAATTTTGATGGAGTGCTTTTGGCAGAAATAATTAAAAATTAAAAGAAATATATAGACCTATGTATTTGAAAATGATTGTTTTTTAATAGATGTATTTTACTATTTCTTTCTTATGAATTTGAGAAATGACCTGTTAATAGAAAGTCTCCAGACCACTACATCAAACATGGAGATTATATTGGGACTAAGAAGAAGACATCAAAAGGAAACTACTTGAATAAAAAGGAAAACAAGTATCATTCATATCACTGAAAGAATTAGGACTGTTGCAGATATTGCTAGGAAGTCTTAACCTGAATCCCAAAAAATTATAAATAATATAGAAAAAGATCACAATGTGAGATGGATATATGAAATAAACTTGTTTGTTGGTGTGATGTAGAAAGAGATACTATGAAACAGTGAAACTGAATTAAATTTGGAGAATTTTATTTTAAAACAGGCAAAACTCTCCATGCAGTAGGGCCACTCAGTGCAAGTCAGAGTAATCAGTGGATGCAAAAAGGCTTGTGCATAAAATCCCTATCTAGTGCCTACTCATCCAATATTCCCAGGCTATTTTTCTGGCTTGTGGCCTTCATCAGTGAGGGGCCTTGGAACTGAGAGCACTGCACCTAGATCTTAGAATATAACACAACCCTCTAGAAGCCACCTTTCATCTCTACTTAAGTACAAAACTATGAGAATAAAATTGAAAACACAATAATATTTTCAATCTAAGATCATTAGCTTATATAGTTATATAGGTATGAACTTAGTTCAGTACCCATACATTTTCATGTCTTTGGTTCTTTAATAACCATATCCACCACTATCCTATTAGGTAGGATTGGTATTAAACCATTAAACACCACAGGATCACCATTTCTTATGCTTTCTCATAACTGTCGTTAAAACAGGCAAAACTCTCCACACAGTAGTGCCATTCAGTGCAAGCCAGAGTAATCAATGGAAGCCAGAAGGCTTGTGCATAAAATCCCTATCTAGTGCCTACTCATCCTAAGATCTAGATGCAATGCTCTCAGGTCTAAGGCTCCTCACTGACGAAAGCCACAAGCTAGAAACTAGTCTGGGGATATTGGATGAGTAGGCACTAAATAGGGATTTTATGCACAAGCCTTCTGGCATCCATTGATCTGGCTTGCATTGAGTGGCACTATTGTATAGAGTTTTGCCTGTTTTAACAACAGTTATGAGCAAGCATATGAAATTGTGATCATGTGATGTTTAGTGGTTTAAGACCTTTATCTTGAAGTGCACTAATAATGTTTGAAAATGATAAAATGGTAATGGATGTAACTTTATTAATTTCAAGAGCATAAGTATTCCTGGCATATAATTCCTTTATTGAATAATCAATTAAACTTCTGCATATGATTTTTTTTTTTCACAATTAAATTAACAATGTTCATATTATCAAATAAATGATGCACTTAACAATTTCTTTTAGATTTAGCAGAATTGGTACTATCATTAACTTGTGCTTTGAGGCCATCCTAATAAACTTATAATTTTATAATCTAACGAAAGAATAGCATGTGCAAATGTTTTTACAAGACTCAACAATGTAGCTGAATAAAACCCAAGACTAAATGATAGTATATGATGTAGAGCGCTCTGAGACAAGAAAACTGTTGCTAAATTTGTAATTAATTTATGAATTTCTAGTATTTTATTTAATTTTTTTTTTTTGAAAACATGATAATTGAATCAATAAGATGTGCGACAACAGGTTTGGGGATTCTATTGAACCATAAATAGTTTTTTTTTAATGTGTCAAAGTGTCGGCCGGGAAGCGAACCCGGAACAACTGCTTATAAGGCAGCCATGTTTTTGGAATAAAAATACAACATACCATAATATTCATATTTATTTCTATGATTATAATAAAATAACTATAATACTAATCCTATACTTATTTTTGTTATTACTGCAGTAGATCCATCTCTTTTTTTTTTTGCTTTGACCTTGTTTCTCACTAAAATTATATATGTCTAGATAGATATTTCTTTTATTTACTATTTAAATGAAAGCGCAAAAGAACATAGTAATGCAATTAATAGAAGAGATGATGAATCTGCATTATACACATAAAATAGCATAAAAAATATAAACCCTTTAAAGTATATTCAAGAATTTAATAGAAGATACATGAAACTAATTATATTAATTACAACAAACATAATTGTATGAAAATATATAAAACTTCAATTAATTTAACTAATAATTGGCTAATTGTAAATAAATGGAAAATTATATAGTATGCATTTACACAAATTGTTTTTTTTCTTTCTTGTACACATTTTATTATTGTTATAATAGGTTCTAGTTAATTCTGTATAAAAAAGATAGCTGTCGTTATGTATGCAATGTAGATTGAAATTGTAAAATAGTTCCAACACACTGAAAAGGGTAAAAATCAATATTTGCTGAAAAAAGCTCTTGAGGTATTATTATTATTATTATATATATATAATTATTACTGTTATATAAGGATATTTTATATTATATCGTGTGATTTATTTCAATATAATTTTTGTAACAATATACAAAGTCATAAGGGATTCTAATTCATGAATGCACACTTCCAGAAGAAGAAATTTTTCAAAATAAGATTTTATTTTAATTTTGTTTATTGTACAATAGATACAGAACCAGCTCGATGGTGATGCGAATGGTGGGACTGCATAAGGTCCACACTTTTCAAGGTTGCATACTTGCATGGTCTATACTTTCTGAGAAAATCAAAAAATAAAATGTTTTATCATTTGCTAAATATAACCATTTTTTTTTGCCAAAACTCTGCAGTTTTGACTTACAATGACAATCATGTGTGAAGTGAACAATTGTGAAAGCACTGGTTGTGCAGTGGCATAGATTTTTTGGCTATGTACGTGCATACTTAAATATTTCACCAATGTGCTTTCTGGTCAGGTTAATGTGAAATCACACAGGTCAAGAATGATTCTCTTCATTAGAAATTTTATTTATTCAATTAGAATTTCACACAAAAAAATTAAATTACAATGAAGACAATACATTGAAAATCAGCCTTTTCAAGCTATTGTGCATGCGCTTTTTACGAGTGTTAATAATAAATGAATACTTTCATTCCCAACACAAGATATAGTATTTATGAAAGAATAAAATGAATCCACTTATTCTTTCCAACCCAAATGCTTATATATGGGCAAATCTTAAGTACTGAAAATGAAAGCGTGATGATAGACCACTCACTTTAAATTAATAGATTCTTAATAGAACATTCAACGAAATAATATCCTGCATGACATGTATTTTATTTTGCTTCCTTAAATACTGATTCAATAAAATTGCACAAAGTTGTATTTATAGTTTAGAAATAAGTAATTTTTTTTATATAAGTACTAATTTGGGAAATTTTATGGTATCAATATTGGAGAAAACAAAATAAAATACATATAATACAATAAATTATATTTTATTTTCTTCAATGCATTATTTTTTTTAGTGAATTCTCATTCAAAATAAATAAAATTTTAATGAAAGGAATTGTTCTAGACTTGTTTTATATATCTACACAAATAAGATAATAATTTTTTAAAATACTCTTCCCCCACATGAAACATTGCTCCATGCTCCGCTTTTTCTTGAATCAATTCTGAATATCATCATCATCATCATCATCAACCATTATCAATCCACTGCAAGATGAAGGTCTCTCCAAGTTTAATCCATCTTCTCCGATCTTTAGCTTCTCTTCTCCACAACACTCCTGCACATTTTCTTATTTCATCCATCCATCTCACATGTGGTCTCTTTCTGGGTCTTTTACAATCTCTTGGAATCCAGTTTAAAATTTCAATTGTCCATCTATTATCATCTCTTCTAGAAATATGTCCAGCCCAACTCCATTTCAATCTTTTAATTTTTTCAATAAGGTCACTAACACCTGTTTGTTGTCTTACCCATACATTGCGTTTTCGATCTCTTCTTGTTACTCCCAACATACATCTCTCCATACTCCTTTGAGTGGTCTGAAGTCTCTGTATTGCTCTTCTATTAAGTGTCCAAGTCTCAGATCCATAAGTAAGAACTGGTAAAACACATTTGTTAAAAACCATCCTTTTCAAACACATAGGCATATTTCCTTTTAGTATCAAGTTATTTCTACCAAAAGCACTCCAACCAAGTTTAATTCTATGATTAATTTCCTCCATTATGTTTCCATCTGTATTAATAATCTGACCAAGATATTTGTAACTGTTAACTTCTTCTAATTCTTCATAATCAATCTTTATTTTCATATTTTGAGCAAATCGATTAAACATTACTTTAGTCTTTTTAACATTTATCTTTAGTCCTACTTTTCTACTTTCATCTGCTAACTCCTGCAACATTTCCTGCAGGTCTGAAGCATTATTTGCAAAAACAACTACATCATCTGCGAAATCTAAATGACTTAAAAATTCTCCATTTACTTTCACTCCTTTAGTTTCCCATTTTAATCCACAAAATACTTCTTGCAGCACTGCTGTAAAAAGTTTTGGAGACATTGAGTCACCTTGTCTTACACCTTTCTCAATGTTGATTTTTCCAGTATCATTATGTAATCTAATTGTTGCTGTTGCATTTTTATAAATATTCTTTAAAATATGACAATATCCTGGATCTATACCTTGATGATCCAATACTTTAATCACTGAAGAAATGTGTATAGAATCGAATGCTTTTTCATAATCTACAAATCCAAAACATAATGACAACTCATATTCATTTGTCCTTTCTATGACTTCCCTCAATACCTGGATATGATCTATTGTACTAAAACCACTTTTAAATCCAGCTTGTTCTCTTGGTTGGTGGAAATCCAAAGTTCTCTGTAGACGAGTTGTAATTATCTTGGTAAAAATTTTATATAAAACTGATAAAAGGCTGATAGGTCTGTAATTTCTAATATCTTCTTTATCACCTTTTTTAAATATTAATATTATTACTGCATTCTTCCAATCTTCTGGTACATCTTTATCATTTAGACATTTGGTATATAACTTTGCTAAAATTGTTTCTATTTCTTCACCTACTTCTTTTAATATATCAATTATAATTCCATCATTTCCTGGAGTCTTTCCTTTCTTCATACATTTAATTGCATGTCTCACTTCTTCATTTAAAATTCTGGGCAATTCGGAAGATGTAATAGATATAGGAGGTACTTGTTCTTTATTACTATATAATTCTTGATAAAAATCTTCTACCAATTTCATGATGTCATCTCTCTTTTTAGTAATAATTCCATCTTTTTTTCTTATTGCAGATAGAAATTTCCTACCAATACCAAAATGTTGTTTAACATTCTTGAGACTTTTATTTTCTTCTACAGCTTTCCTTGCTATTTCACAGTTATACTTTCTTATATCATTTTCAACTCTTTTCCGTACCATTTTACAAAATTCGAGATATTCAATTCTTTTTAATACATCATTTTTGTATATCTTCATATTTCTTCTTTTCTTCATAAATTCTCTAGTCTCAGTAGAAATTTTATTAGTCAATTGCTGCTTTTTTCTACCAGCTATCTTTGTTGCAGTTTTTAAAAGTGTATCAGTTATTTTCATATTAATTTCATTCAAATCTGAATCATGTTCAAAATCTACTAACACTTGAAACCTATTTGTAAGTTCTAATTTAAATTCATTAGAATGTTTCTGAAGATTAGGAATATCAACTGTAAATATTGTTTTTCTTAATAATTTTTGTCTCTCTAGTTTTACATTAACATGTAACTTACACCTTACTAATCGATGATCACTTCCTGTGTTAAATTTATTAAGAACATTACAATCTTGAAATATGTATTTCCTGTTAGTCAAAATATAATCCAATTCTGCTGTACCTTCATTTGGATGCTTCCATGTCCATTTCCTTTTAACATTTTTCTCAAAAAATGAATTCATAATATAAAGTTTTTCTTTTTCTGCAAACTCCACAAGTCTATGTCCTCTCTCATTTCTATTACCATAACCAAAATTACCTACAGCAATTTCATCTTTCATTTGTCTACCAATTCTAGCATTAAAGTCTCCCATAACAATTTTAAAATGTTGTTTACTCTGATCAAAAGCCTTTTGTACATCCATATAAAAATCTTCTACTACTTCATCACTATGAGAACTTGTTGGGGCATAAACCTGAATTATCTGCATTTGGTATCTGCTATTAAGTTGTATAACTAATCTTGCCACTCTGTCCGATACACCATCAATCTCCACAATATTGTTCTTCCACTTTTTATTTATAATGAATCCTACTCCACTTGTATTTCCAATATGTGTGCCTTTATAATAGAGTATATGTCCACTTTTTAAATCAATTGTTTCTTCACCTTTTCTTCTAACTTCACAAAGTCCAATAATGTCCCATTTAATATAAGACAGTTCTTCTTCTAATTCTTGCAATCTTCCTTCACTTGAAAGTGATCTGCAGTTGTAAGTACCTAAATAAAAAGTCGTCATCAAATGGCAGCCTGGGTCCACAATCAGGGGATTCTTAGCACCCTCCGCCTTCGGCCACCAACCGCTGCCTTGGTTGGTGACTTTACAGCCTCCTGGGAATAAGGGCCATGCTTTATTTTTGTCTGTCATAATTGTATATATGTATTGGAAAAATATTTATCATTTACACAAACATTCATTCTGCCTTATCAGGCACTGAGAAGAAAGACCATGGTGTTTCTTGATCTTAAACTCAGAGGTAAAAAGCCAATAAACTCACCACGCTGGCTAATGCGTGTTGGTGAGCAGCCCATCCATGTTCGTATACTATATGAATAATCACATAGTAATAACAGCTGCAACGACAAGAACGTATGGAGTGGACATTAGGAATTTTCCCTGCTCCGTTCCTTTAAGGCCTCCAAGAGGAATCAAAGGGTCTCCTTTCAGTTAATAGCAAACTCCTTTCTGCAGCCCATTTCTGAATATATTATTTTTTCTATTTGTTGTATTTAGGTTTCAATGTGTTATAAGATTAATTATTAATATTTACCGAGGCTGTAACCTCGAGAATATGCGTGTAAAATGCAATAGTAGGGACCTCTACAGGTGTTTAACCACAAGCTTACGCTATGGAAGAAAAGAGGGGAACCCTTCTTTACTTCAATCTACTTTCTATTTAAATAGGTGAAGCTGAAGCAGTTAGATCTGTGAGCGTAAAGCTATTCAATACTTCACTGATTAAGTCCACATTTCTTATTACATGCTCGCAGATCTAACCGCTTCAGCTTCACCTATTTAAATAGAAAGTAGGTTGAAGTAAAGAAGGGTTCCCCTCTTTTCTTTCATAGTGTAAGCTTGTGGTTAAACACCTGTAGAGGTCCCTACTATCGCATTTTACATGCATATTCTCGAGGTTACAGCCTCGGTAAATATTACTTACGTAATCAATGTGCATTTAATAAATTTATAATTACAAGATTAGTTATTATATTTTTTATTAGTCAAAACAAATTTGAAAGCTAAATAAAGATTATGCTTTGACATTCAGCAATCTTTGCCTTTCACGATGCTGCAGTTATAACCAATATGCCTACATTTTGATTTTTCCATTATTTAGAATGTTTTATTTTCAATACGTTTAATTACAAAATAATAATCTAAATAAACAATTAGCAATATAAATACATTGTGCATGGAAACAAACATATATATATATATATATATATATATAACATAATTAGATACCAACCAGTAACCACCTAAACATTCACAACAAAGATAGTAATCAATATTTCTCACTGCTGTCAAGGCAACCTTCTCACCTTTTAATAGCAAGAATGAAAATCCATTCTTACTAAAGGTCCACTGAATATATATGGACACTTAAAGATTGCAACTT
>JAQFVV010008300.1:0-34982 GCA_028023455.1 Epiperipatus broadwayi
AATTGACTGAACATTTATAGTTGATATATATATATATCACTAGATATTTCTTCTATAAGTTAAAAGGTATACCTCTTACATGTATATCATATTCAGTATATGTACGTAATATATGTGTATATAAGTGATTTAAAAATATGAAATATTCTTTTAAGTGAAAGTTGTTTAAATTTTTACTTTGATGGCAAATTTTTTATTTAAAAAAAAAATTGCTTACTAAAACTATATTGAAAATAAACTTCGCTTAATACATATAATTTTACTTTAAATCAATTTCACACTTATAATGTATATATGTATTGTAACATTTTTCGTTTTGCTAGGCCTTTACACGCTAACATAAACTGCGCGTGAGTTGATCAAGCTATGTCAAAAAAGAAGAAAGTTGTATTTCTATTCTAAAAACACAGCTATTTTTCCTGATCAACTTCAGCCTATTAATTGTTACGAATTGTGCTATTGACAAAATCAACTTTTAATTTTATTTACTATGGGCGCCAGAATTCCTAAGAATCCGCTGAAATATGTCGCCAGCACCTCTCGCAAGTTGTAAAACAAAACAAAAATAAAAAGATTTTTATTATATTTTTTTTTTGAATTAATGATTTTTACGATTATTAGTCCTGGGCGTATTGAAACATATTGGCAAAGGTAACTTACGTTTAAATCTTATTACACTAAAAATAAATTTAACAATAAAAAATAATAACTATTATTAATAACGCACAAATGAGAATTGATATTAGAAATATTTTTAATTTTGACAAACTAAAATACTTCATGTTAAGTAGCTAATTAATACCTTGGAGAGAACACATTTAATTCAGGTGGGAAATATCCAGAAAATATAAATATCAGTTAAAATAAACAAAAAGTTCTTGGTTAAATAAGAGTCTCTCATATAGAAAAATTAAAGTCACTATCGGGATTCTTTTATACGTATATTTTTACGAGTAGTTTTAAATAGTTAACTTTGTCACAATCAGGATAATTATTCTTACCGGTAAGTTTCATGAATTCAGTAGTAGATAACTATGCATAGTTTTTTGGTTATAATGAGCTCGGCCTTTTGGTTATTGCTTGATCTTGTGGTCCATTTCCCCAGTCGGTCACGAAGGCTTTTCCTGGTGTACATCATTAGGTCCGATGTCTTCAGAAGCTCCGGTTCACTGCGACATGCCGAATTCCTTCAGCGAAGAGCGATCTTGGATATATTAATGTTATCCAAGACCAACTAGAGAAACAAAACGAACAAGATGTCCTTCAAACTGATCTCTGCCTTTTATACTCTCTAGAGGCCCAGTTTTCCGACTTCTGCGCATATCTTTTGTTTGTCAAAATATCCGTTGATAATCTTATATATTCTTTATAAAATTTATGTTACAAAGTCTCTATTTTTTTCAGCATAATTCTGCCATCTTTAATTAGTTGAAATATTTTTACTTTCTCTTATCTAGATTGGTAATTTGTGTCTTTTGTTCTCTCCAATTCTAACTTTTATTTCTAATTACATAAAAAAAAACCGAAAGAATAATTTAACTTTCATTGTACGTTATTTTTTTAAAAAAAAATTAGTCAAAAAAAAATCTAAATTTACTTTTATTTTTTAGCTTCTACCAAATGCCAATATATTTGCAACGTATATAAATAAACGTTACAATACCACCAGTGCCAGGAGATGAGAATAAAATAGGGGTTTACACTAATTTTATTCTTAAGTTTTTTAAATTCATATCCGTGTTGTTGTTTTTTTTTTTTGTAGTAGCGTGCTGATATATTGTGTAGACTCATTCACAAGCGACGTTTGGCTTTAACGCCCACTTTTAGGTCTAACATGGCGGGAATGGAAAATATTTCAACATTCATCTGTGTCCTATCCGCTTTAGTGTAATATTAACGATAAGAAGCCCAAGTTATAAGCACAAACGAGCGTTGCTCATCGTTCTGAGTCTTACAGGCTCGTGGCAACTTGGTCCAACTTGATCTGCCTTCCCCTTTATTGGGATCTCTGCTAGAAATAGTCTGATGAGCATTTAAAGACGGTCTTATGTTCATATACTGCGGATAAGGACTCGGGGCTATGTTATTCCCCTCTTCAGTAACCGCCTACCCGGTCAAATACTTGTGACTTATGTCTACATCAGCCACGATCGTGTTTTTAGACATATATAAAAAAATATACATATATATTTTTTCTTTCTGGAAGTCATATTAAAAAAAATATCTTCTTTCATATTTTAATAATCAGGGTTTAATTAGTTAGTTTTTGTTTTTTTTATAATTTTTTTCTTTTTTCAAAAAAATCATAATTTATTTTCCGGCTGTGAGTTTCTTTGAGTCATCATTGTAATGTTCTTTATCATTACAACTCATCTCAGGTTGTAGTTGTTAAATCGAAGCCCGAGTTGGGTCGCCATTGTAACGTTTTTTGTTTTGCTAGGCCTTTACACGCTAATATAAACTGCGCGTGAGTTGATCAAGCTATGTCAAAAAAGAAGAAAGTTGTATTTCTATTCTAAAAACACAGCTATTTTTCCTGATCAACTTCAGCCTATTAATTGTTATGAATTGTGCTATTGACAAAATCAACTTTTAATTTTATTTACTATGGGCGCCAGAATTCCTAAGAATCCGCTGAAATATGTCGCCAGCACCTCTCGCAAGTTGTAAAACAAAAAAAAAATAAAAAGATTTTTATTATATTTTTTTTTAAGGGGCGGTAATTCTACCGTAATGAGAATTAATGATTTTTACGATTATTAGTCCTGGGCGTATTGAAACATATTGGCAAAGGTAACTTACGTTTAAATCTTATTACACTAAAAATAAATTTAATAATAAAAAATAATAACTATTATTAATAACGCACAAATGAGAATTGATATTAGAAATATTTTTAATTTTGACAAACTAAAATACTTCATGTTAAGTAGCTAATTAATACCTTGGAGAGAACACATTTAATTCAGGTGGGAAATATCCAGAAAATATAAATATCAGTTAAAATAAACAAAAAGTTCTTGGTTAAATAAGAGTCTTTCATATAGAAAAATTAAAGTCACTATCGGGATTCTTTTATACGTATATTTTTACTAGTAGTTTTAAATAGTTAACTTTGTCACAATCAGGATAATTATTCTTACTGGTAAGTTTCATGAATTCAGTAGTAGATAACTATGCATAGTTTTTTGGTTATAATGAGCTTGGCCTTTTGGTTATTGCTTGATCTTGTGGTCCATTTCCCCAGTTGGTCATGAAGGCTTTTCCTGGTGTACATCATTAGGTCCGATGTCTTCAGAAGCTCCGGTTCACTGCGACATGCCGAATTCCTTCAGCGAAGAGCGATCTTGGATATATTAATGTTATCCAAGACCAACTAGAGAAACAAAACGAACAAGATGTCCTTCAAACTGATCTCTGCCTTTTATACTCTCTAGAGGCCCAGTTTTCTGACTTCTGCGCATATCTTTTGTTTGTCAAAATATCCATTGATAATCTTATATATTCTTTATAAAATTTATGTTACAAAGTCTCTATTTTTTTCAGCATAATTCTGCCATCTTTAATTAGTTGAAATATTTTTACTTTCTCTTATCTAGATTGGTAATTTGTGTCTTTTGTTCTCTCCAATTCTAACTTTTATTTCTAATTACATAAAAAAAAAACGAAAGAATAATTTAACTTTCATTGTACGTTATTTTTTTAAAAAAAAATTAGTCAAAAAAAAATCTAAATTTACTTTTATTTTTTAGCTTCTACCAAATGCCAATATATTTGCAACGTATATAAATAAACGTTACAATACCACCAGTGCCAGGAGATGAGAATAAAATAGGGGTTTACACTAATTTTATTCTTAAGTTTTTTAAATTCATATTCGTGTTCTTTTTATTTTTTTTTTGTTTTACAACTTGCGAGAGGTGCTGGCGACATATTTCAGCGGATTCTTAGGAATTCTGGCGCCCATAGTAAATAAAATTAAAAGTTGATTTTGTCAATAGCACAATTCGTAACAATTAATAGGCTGAAGTTGATCAGGAAAAATAGCTGTGTTTTTAGAATAGAAATACAGCTTTCTTCTTTTTTGACATAGCTTGATCAACTCACGTGCAGTTTATATTAGCGTGTAAAGGCTTAGCAAAACGAAAAACGTTACAGTATATAATAGTTAATAAAACAAGACACAAATTGTGTAACTTGCTTTTAAGCTTGTATTAAAATGTTCACTAGAGGGAGCTTACCAATAGCTCCAATCAAGCTTTAATTTATAAGTGCTGAAAGAGAAAGAATTCAAAATCTCTATCAGAAAGTCCTCATGGTTCACCTCAGTGAAGAGTTAGGACTCCAAACACTAGATCTAAAATACCAACTCAAAAGCCAGCACTTATCTAATACGTTACTATGAATTTGAAAAAAATGTCTTCAAATCCAACTCTACAAACCAGATAGCTATATCGATCTGAATTCAGTTCAGTTTCACCATATATTAATAGCCTCAGCAATATAACATCACAAAAGTCATCAAGGGATCACTTATAATAATTAATAAAACAAGACAAAAATTGTGTAACTGCTTTTAAGCTTGTATTAAAATGTTCACTAGAGGGAGCTTACCAATAGCTCCAATCAAACTTTAATTTATAAGTGCTGAAAGAGAAAGAAGTCCTCATCCTCAGACCAATTGGAGCTTATGGCTCATCTCAGTGAGGAGTTAAGGCTCCAGACACTAGATCTAAAATACCAACTCAAAAGTCAGCATTTATCTAATACATTACTATTAATTTGAAAACCTGAATTTTTCTGACATGTAAATGTCTTCAAATCCAGCCTATATGGATCTTTACCAAAGCAAGATACACAATTTGTGTCTTGTTTTATTAATTATTATAAGTGCACTCTTGAAGGCTTTTAGGATGTTATATTTCTGAGGCTATTAATATATGGTGAAACTGAACTGAGTTCAAACCCATATAGCTATCTGGTTTGTAAGGCTTGATTTGAAGACATTTACATGTCTGAAAAATTCAGGTTTTCAAATTGATAGTAACGTATTAGATAAGTGCTGACTTTTTAGTTGGTATTTTAGATCTAGTGTCTGGAGTCCTAACTCCTCACTGAGGTGAGCCATAAGCTCAAAACCAATTGGTCTGGGGATGAGGACTCTCTGATAGACCAGCCACTTTTTATCTCTACTTAACTACAAAACTGTGAATAAAATTGAAAACACTATTTTCAATCCAAGCTCATTAGCTCATATAGTCATGTACTTCAGTACCCATATATTTTGGTGTCGTTAATAAATAAACCATTTCTTTAAGACATAAAAAGAACAATATATCTTATTGTATACAAGTAACTATTTATATTTTGTATTCATCATCATCATCATCTTTAACCATTATCAATCCACTGCAGGATGAAGATCTCTCCAAGTTTAATCCATCTTCTCCAATCTTTAGCTTCTCTTCTTCACACCACCCCTGCACACTTTCTTATTTCATCCATCCATCTCACATGTGGTCTCTTTCTGGGTCTTTTACAATCTCTTGGAATCCAGTTTAAAATTTCAATTGTCCATCTATTATCATCTCTTCTAGCAATATGTCCAGCCCAACTCCACTTCAATCTTTTAATTTTTTCAATGAGGTCACTAACACCTGTTTGTTCTCTTACCCATATAATATGTTTACGATCTCTTCTTGTTACTCCCAACATACATCTTTCAATACTTCTTTGAGTGGTCTGAAGTCTCTGCATTGCTCTTCTATTAAGTGTCCAAGTCTCAGATCCATAAGTAAGAACTGGTAAAATACATTTGTTAAAAACCTTCCTTTTCAAACACATAGGCATATTTCCTTTTAGTATCAAGTTATTTCTACCAAAAGCACTCCAACCAAGTTTAATTCTATGATTAATTTCCTCCATTATGTTTCCATCTTTATTAATAATCTGTCCAAGGTATTTGTAACTGTTAACTTCTTCTAATTCATCATAATCAATTTAGTCTTTTTAACATTTATCTTTAGTCCTACTTTCATCTGATAACTCCTGCAACATTTCCTGCAGCTCTGAAGCATTATTTGCAAAAACAACTACATCATCTGTGAAATCTAAAAGACGTAAATAATCTCCATTTACTTTCACTCCTTTAGTTTCCCATTTTAATCCACAAAATTCTTCTTGCAGCACTGCTGTAAAAAGTTTTGGAGATATGAAGTCACCTTGTCTTATACTTTTCTCAATGTTGACTTTCCCAGTATCATTATGTAATCTAATTGTTGCTGTTGCATTTTTATAAATATTCTTTAAAATATGACAATATCCTGGATCTATACCTTGATGATCCAATGCTTTAATCACTGAAGAAAGGTTTATAGAATCAAATGCCTTTTCATATTCTACAAATCCAAAACGTAATGACAACTCATATTCATTTGTCCTTTCTATAACTTCTCTCAATACCTGGATATGATCTACTGCACTAAAATTACTTTTAAATCCAGCTTGTTCTCTTGGTTGGTGGAAATCCAATGTTCTCTGTAGACGAGTTGTAATTATCTTGGTAAAAATTTTATATAACACTGATAAAAGGCTAATAGGTCTGTAATTTCTAATATCTTCTTTATTACCTTTTTTAAATATTAATATTATTACTGCATTCTTCCAATCATCTGGTACATTTTTATCATTTAGATATTTGGTATATAACTTTGCTAAAAAAATTTCTATTTCTCCACCTGCTTCTTTTAATAGATCAATTATAATTCCATCATTACCTGGAGTCTTTCCTTTCTTCATACATTTAATTGAATGTCTCACTTCTTCATTTAAAATTCTGGGCAATTCGGAAGATGTAATAGATATAGGAGGTACTTGTTCTTTATTACTATATAATTCTTGATAAAAATCTTCTACCAATTTCATGATGTCATCTCTTTTTAGTAATAATTCCATCTTTTTTTTTTATTGCAGATATAAATTTCCTACCAATACCAAAATGTTGTTTAACATTCTCGAGACTTTTATTTTCTTCTACAGCTTTCCTTGATCATTTTCAACTCTTTTCCGCACCATTTTACAAAATTTGAGATATTCAATCCTTTTTAATGCATCATTTTTGTATATCTTCATATTCCTTCTTTTCTTCATAAATTCTTTAGTCTCAGTAGAAATTTTATTGGTCAATTGCTGCTTTTTTCTACCAGCTATCTTTGTTGCAGTTTTTAAAAGTGTATCAGTTATTTTCATATTAATTTCATTCAAATCTGAATCATGTTCAAAATCTACTAATACTTGAAACCGATTTGTAAGATCTAATTTAAATTCATTAGAATGTTTCTGAAGATTAGGAATATCAACTGTAAATATTGTTTTTCTTAATAATTGTTGTCTCTCTAGTTTTACATTAACACGTATCTTACACCTTACTAATCGATGATCACTTCCTGCGTTAAATTTATTAAGAACATTACAATCTTGAAATATGTATTTCCTGTTAGTCAAAATATAATCTAGTTATGCTGTACCTTCATTTGGATGCTTCCATGTCCATTTCCTTTTAACATTTTTCTCAAAAAAAAAGAATTCATAATATTAAGTTTTTCTTTTTCTGCAAACTCCACAAGTCTATGTCCTTTCTCATTTCTATTACCATAACCAAAATTGCCTACAGCACTTTCATCTTTCATTTGTTTACCAATTCTAGCATTTAAGTCTCCCATAACAATTTTAAAATGTTGTTTACTCTGATCAAAAGCCTTTTGTACATCCATATAAAAATCTACTACTTCATCACTATGAGAACTTGTTGGGGCATAAACCTGAATTATCTGCATTTGGTATTTGCTATTAAGTTGTATAACTAATCTTGCCACTCTGTCCAATACACCATCAATCTCCACAATATTGTTTTTCCATTTTTTATTTATAATGAATCCTACTCCACTTGTATTTCCAATATTTGTCCCTTTATAATAGAGTATATGTCCACTTTTTAGATGAATTATCTCTTCACCTTTTCTTCTAACTTCACAAAGTCCAATAATGTCCCATTTAATATAAGACAGTTCTTCTTCTAATTCTTGCAATCTTCCTTAACTTGAAAGTGATCTGCAGTTGTAAGTACCTAAATAAAAAGTCATCATCAAATGGCAGCCTGGGTCTGCAATCAGGGGATTCTTAGCACCCTCCCCCTTCGGACAACCCTGCCTTGGTTGATGACTTTATAGCCTTCTGGGAATAAGGGCCATGCTTTATTTTTGTCTGTCATAATTGTATATATGTATTATTGGAAAAATATTTATCATTTACACAAACATTCATTCTGCCTTATCAGGCATTGAGAAGAAAGACCATGATGTTTCTTGATCTTAAACTCAGAGGTAAAAAGCCAATAAACTCACCATGTTGGCTAATGCGTGTTGGTGAGCAGCCTATCCATGTTTGTATACTATATGAATAATCACATAGTAATTACAGCTGCAACAACAAGAACGTATGGAATGGACATTAGGAATTTGCCCTGCTTAGTTCCTTTAAGACCTCCATGAGGAATCAAAGGGTCTCCTTTCAGTTAATAGCAAACTCCTTTCTGCAACCTATTTTATATTATGTTACCATATTATCAAGTTATAGTTTGTAAAACAAATTTGTAAATTTATTAAATTATTTTTTATTATTTAATTTTTCAAGTGTTTTTTTTTTAATCCATATATGTGCTCTATATATTATATGTAGGCATTATTGATTAAAGGGTGTGTGTTTCATGTTTGTAATTGAGCTTAAAATTGAGAAGTAAACAGAACTTATATAAGAGTATGGTTATGATGTTCATGGCTTTGCTAGTCTTCCAGCAACTGGTGCTCTCCATAATATATTTAAATATTAACCCTAGAAAAAAATGAGTTATTGTTATATCTTTACTTTTATGTGTTAGAAGTGATATATTAAGAGATGAAATTTATTTTAGGCAACATAGGTCTAGAGAATATGGTAATGAATCTCCATTCCACTTTCTTATAAAAATATGGTACCTTTTTCATTGCTAATGAGATCAGATGGTAACTTCAATAAATTATATATTTGATATATATATATGCTTATATAAGTAGAGCTTATATAAGCATTGTTAGAATTCATATATAATTTTTTTAAAAAAAACTGTATTTTCCATTAAATTTTGGATTAATATGGGATACAAATGTGTCATTTGTTAAAATCTGTTATCACTTCCTATCAAAAGTAGTCATATTCTGTTACAATATGCACATACATACATGTATGTGTACAAGGATTTATTGATTAGATGTAATATTTATTTGGGTAGATGCTTCATTTTAAATCTAAATCTGGAATACATCTTTTTTTTTTTGATTGCTTATTTAAATGAAATAGATTATACAGTATATATTATTAATGATGATACTGTTTCACATTGCACTCAATTTTTTCAGAAATTTAAGTACCTTAATATAAATAAACCTTAATATTAATAAAAAGTTAATTTATATTTGACAGTGTGAGAAGTATATGTATCACTATATACATTGAGTGCTTATTGTTAGTTTGTGATGACTAATTTTATATCTGTTAATTAAAAATGTGTACTAATTGTAAAATAAATGGGCACTTGATAGATATGCAGATCATGTTGACTTGTAAAATAACAAAAAAAAAAACATATCACTGCTTCTTTGTTTTTTACTTCTTATTGCTTGATTGTAATTGATAATTAATTGAATCTGATCATCTCAATTAATAGATAGTAAAAAATGTGAATTAGTTAACATCTTATACAAAATATTGATGACACATGTGCTTTATTAATATAAATATATATATATATATAGTGGTTTTAAACTATGATACCATATTAAGAAATTAAATCACCATTGACATATTAACAAATGAACATTAATAATAACTATAATTCATCAATTCTATAACATTACTTTTGACAAAAGCCATTTTTAGTTGAGTGATCTTTCTAATAAATTTTTGTACATTATTCTCCAATAATATTTGAAGAAGTGCATAAAAGAAAATATTAGAACAACTCTTCTACTGCAAATGTCTTTTTATTCGGAGTAAGGCTATATCATTTATTGATTCAGTTATATATTATTAAAATTATAATCTTACACATATAAATGTTGACATTTATAAGATCAATGAAATAGTATTAATATTTAGTATGTGGTTATTAAGTCAATTATATTATGCACACACATGTATATAAGTGCATAGAGAATGGACTAATGTTACAAAGCATATTATAGAGAACATATTGAAACTTTGCTAATCATCTATTGTTAGTAGTTTATTCTGCTAAAATTTAGCTAGATTTAGAATCTTATAATCTTTTTATTGAATAGCTCATTAGATTTTACATATTTGCTTGAAGAGCTGGATAAAAATACTTTCTATTATATTCCATAAATCGATATAAATAATTTTTATCTTTAAATTCTACATAATTCTTGATATTTAAAAAAAAAGTAACATTAACTGGAAAAAAAGATGTATAATAAAGACTGACAATTTCAATAAATATATTGTATTTATATTTTTCCATAGTGATTGTGAATCAATTTTACAGATTATTTTGTATGTAGAGAATTTTACATTAAATATATATATTTAAATCATGCCCACCCCATTTTCAAACCCCATTTTTAAACAAATGCAACATGTCAATCCTGTATTTTAAAATGGATGTTTGTGCATATGTTTTATTTATTAGTGGACTACACCAGAATAATTTTATTTTTTTCCACTAAAAAAAGAGAGAGAGAGAGAAAATAATATAATGTTTTTGAAAACGAGAAAATATTTTTTTTATATATATGTCAAAGCGTTGACCGGGAAGCGAACCCGGGCCTGCTGCTTGGAAGGCAGCTATGCTAACCGCTAGGCCACCAACGTTGCTTAGGAAACGTTTTTATAACAATGATTGAAAAACAAATATGTTTAAAAATATGAAAATAAAATATTTTGAAAATAAATCTAAAGAAAATGACAACCATAAATCCATGAAGCACATACATTATAAAAGCAAATCCGATAATCTCTTTATATGTCAAACCACTCAACAATCATTAAAAAACAAATTTTTGCAATAGGCAGAAAATCTAAAGAGGTATCAGTCTCCATGGAAAATATTAGATGGTGAAAAGAGTTAATGTTTTTGAGGAATGTAATAAACAGGTATTGATTCATGTTCTGTCAAAAAAATTTCCCAACATACATGAACTAGATGTTTTAGAAAATAAAAATTTCAAATGCATTTCTAGATTTAAAGGCATTTAAACTATGATAAATCATTCTCAGTAAAGCAATCATGAGTTTTAATACTACGACATCACCCAGTGGTATAACACAAAGATAGTGACAGTCATTATCTATAATTGTATTAAACGAATGTTTTTGTCCTCGTGCATAAACATAATTATTTTTCACCATTTTATAGAATTAATTTTTTTTTATGCATTTATATTTATTGTTTTCAACTACTACATGGAGGCTAATACCTTTTGGATTTCAATTTCTTGCGAATTTATTGAAATCAATTACAGGAGTAGTTTTTTAATAGCATATTGTATTTACTTATCTTTCATCCAACAACTTTATTAATCTTAATTACCTTAAAAATATATAATGCAAACACCACTCATCAAAGTATTAAAACAAGAGGGTGCCAAAACTATGTTTGAGTTCCAATCCATATATTATGATATCATATATATAATTTAATACAACAACACAACTAAGCAATAAAAGCTTATGAGGCAATGTTATCAAATAAATAAGATACTGGGAAAATAGAATCATACTTAATGTTGAAAATAACTTGTTAACAACAATCAAATAAAAATATACATGATTTGGAATTAATTATTTTCAGAAAAAGTAAATTTATACATTGACTTTTATCACAAAGATCATAAAAGCAAAAAAAAAAAAATCATCAGATATTTATATTTTTAAAGCAATTAAATTTAATCAATTATTGATGCCAAAAGTATGATTGATAAGACAGGACTGAGTTTGAGATCTTTTTGACAAAATCATAGTCAACTATCATTCTAATAATGCGGCAATAAACTCCAATATATTATCTTTGCATTTAAAAATTCAAGATCTGTCAATTTATTATTTTTAATTATATTTTAATGTGAGATAAAAATGTGCATGGGTGTTTGCAGAAGCATACATGGTTATGTTAATGTAATAATAATGATACATGAAAATAAGATAAAGTTTAAAACATTCAGTTAAGATTGTATCTCAGATTTGCTGACTGTTATGGCTAACAAAATCATACAAGCAAATATTTCTACTAAATGAGACACTAGATTTTATGTAATTGCCTTGCTATCACAACCAAGAGCATAATAAAGAATAAATCTCAAATATAAACATGTCATTCTGAATAGTTCAAACAGATAATACTTCAACTATTAAGGAAGCATAGAAAATATATATTATCCCAGATATTGCTAAGGAATTATAATTTAAATTCAAAATACAAACAAATATGAATAGCAGAATAACAAGCTTTGACTTATCACACAATAATAAATAACTTCGACAAGATATTGAGAAGAATCAGACATCTTCATATATGCCAAATATGAATTATTACGCTAGAACTACTCTTAAAAAAAGTATATAACAATCACCAGTTTTATTAAAATGGCATATAAAGACAAAACTAATTATAACGTAAATATCAAGAGAATCCAAATTTTTAGGGACCCACACTGCATTCAAATACATATAAAAACTCTGTTTTCACACAGCATTAAATTTGTAAAATAATTATTATTAATAATAATATTTGCAAAATCTTCTTTTAGCCAAGAAACATAAGCACATTACACATTGAAATTTATGTAGTCTCACATGCACTCCATAATACTTTCTCTTTATTAAAGTTTGGTTTCCCAATTAAAAAATTAAATGACCAGTTAACTTAAACTTTAAGTCAACATCTAAATAAAATAGTAATCAAAAATATATGGCTGCCTATCTATTTCTGATATTTGAAAATCATGCATACTTGTTTCTTTCCCTCTGTGATTTTAAATTATTCTCAATATATATAATAAAAATATGTATGATATTATACATGGAACATTTTTTAAATTACAGAGGACTATTTTCAAATATACCTTAAGTCATTGGCATCTCCATAGAGTTACAATGATAACCAAAAGAAGTTTTCAGAATAAAGAATACTTAAACTTTATTTAACTCTGCCTTCTTCCAAGAAAAGCCAAATCACAAACATACTTTCATGATGGTAAATAATTTGAAGAAATACATTTTTATATAATTCTTAAATAATTATTTGCTAATAGCTAATATCCAAAATATTAGTGCTTATAAGTAAATATTCAGATTTTACTGGTGCATTGACAGCTTATGTAGGTTAAATAACTTATTATATATAACTGCAATTTATTAATTATATAGAAAGCCATTCAGCTAATAATAACAACAATAACTTTTCTTTAAGCAGGTGGTGAAGAATTATTAATAGATAAGCAAATTTTCAAACACTGATATCACAATAAATGTTCACATGATCTTTCTAAATACAATAGAAAAAGATAAAAATGAATTGGATCATATTTTTTTCAATCATTATCATTTTATTGCTGAACTTAATTCAGATTTTTTTATCCATAGCTTCTTTTCTTCACATCATACTGACAAACTTCCTTATTTCATGAAATCATCTAGACCGTTACAATATTTTAGGATCCCATTTAAGACTTCACATGTCCAGCTATTACTATCTCTTCCAAAAGTATTGCCAGTCCAGCTGCTTTTCAGTCTCTTAATTCTTTTAATAATATCACTGGTATTTGTTTGTTTTCTTATACTTTTGATTTTCTTTTGATATTCCTAAAATACATCTCTTTATAGTTTGTTGAATGGTCTAGGTTCAGTTCTGTTTTTTTATTAAATATCAAATCCATAAATAAGAATTGGTGAAGCACATATATTAAAAATCTTTTCAAACACATTTTTTTTAAATATTAAATTACCTTTATCACAGTTTAACTCTATGATTAACTTCATCCATTACTGTATTAATAATCTGATCCAAAATATTTGTAGTTAACCTCATTTATAAACATCAATCTCTATTTTCTGCTTCTGAGAAAATCCATTGAACATTACTCTAGTTTTTTTAGTATTTATTACTTACTTCATTAATTTCATTTGGTAACTCTTGCAACACTTCCTGAAATTATGTAGCATTATTTGCAAAAACCATATCATCTACAAAATATAAATTTCTTAAAATAATCTCCATATATTTTTATTTCTTCAAATATTTATTGTAAAAATGCTGTAAAAAGTTTTGCAGATATGGAATTACTTTGTTGCACACCTTTATCAATGTATTAGTGTTGCTAATGCTACCATGTAATCTAATCACAGTTGTCATATTTTGATAGATATTTTTAAAAATATATTTTATATCTATATCTTGATGGTCCAAAGTATTAATCGCTATTAATGCGCTTATAAAATCAAATGTCTTAAATCCAAAGTGTAATTGTAATTTTTCATTCAGTGAATCTTTCTATAAGTGAATGTGATCCACTATGCTAAAACCACTTTTAAATCTAATTTGTCTTTTTAATTGGTTTTAATTCAAAGTACACTGTAGATAAGTTGTGAAAAATTTTGTGTAGAACTGATAGAAAATTGATTAGGTTTATAATTTCTAATACCTTCTTCATTATCTTTCTTAAATATCAATATACATTCTGCATTCCTCCAATCATTTGCTACAACTTTATCATTTAGACATTTTAGTATATAGTTTTGTCAACAGTTTTTCTATTTTTACACATTTCTTTTAAAATTGCAATAATAATTCCATCATTTTCTGGAATTTTACTCTTCTTCACAGATTTAATTGTATAAATCACCTTTTTATTTAAAATTCAAAAGATATAGTAATTGTAAGAAATACTTTATTTTCTTGTTCTTTATTATTATATAATATAATTCTTTTATTTTTTAACAATATGTCAATCTTTGCCCCTTCCATTCTTGGACAATTCACAGTTGTATTATCCTATATCATTATCTTTTTTTCATACCATTTAAAAAAAAATTCTTTTTTCCTTCAATACCATGTCCAGTCTCTGACAAAAATTCACTGGTGAATTATCTTTATTGCATTTCTTAGTAGAGTATCACTTATCATCTTGTTACTTCTGTTTTAACTATCTTAAAAGTTGTCATTATTTTAAACTAATTTATTTGTCACAAAAATTGATTCTTATTCTCCATTTTGTTTAGAAAAATTACTTGTAAAATCATCAGCTTCGCGTCTGAAATTTTCCAAATCATTTACGATCCTGAAAATGTTACTATTTGTTCATGCAATATATGAAAGGAAAGAAAGGGTTTAGTTTAAATCATATATTACTGAACATATCTTGATATATTTTATTTATTTGGTTGTTTTTAATTAAAATCCCAAATGAAAACAATTTTCTTATTAATATTTCTATGTCTAAAATGGATCAAATACTATGTAAATTTATTTTGGTTGTGATTATTATTTTTTGATATCCCAAACAATCCACTATTACATAATTACAAAAAGGCTCTTTTATTTCTAACCCAGGATCTTACATGGATTTAAATTCAGTCATTTTTATAAGTGTGAGAGCTTAAGAAAAAAAACCACAACTTGTTTGGCAAAGTGTGAGAGCTTAAGAAAAAAAACACAACTTGTTTGGCAATCTGTAAATATTAATTTAACTCCCCCAGAAACTATATACAGTATATATATATTAAATATGATAATATAGCATCGATTGATCCACACCATAAGATGGCGCTGTTGCTAGTGAAAAACGAATAGATATAACGTTACCGGGCTAATTTGATTATTATTATTTTGTAATGTTATAATGTTTTTTTTTTGGTTTGGATTTTTTTTTTGGGACCGTATTTTCTTTTCTTTTTTTTAAATAAATAAATTGATTTTTAAATATTTTTTTTAATACGTATTGTAAAAACCTTTTTTTTTCTTTATTTTTTTGTAAAACTTGTTGTTTAACAAAATTGGATTACGGTCTTTTTTTTTTTTTAAAGTAACTTTTTTTTTGCTTTTGATTATGGTCTTTTTTTTAAAGTAACTTTTTTTGGCTTTTTACTTTCATTAAACTACCACAAAGGCAGTTCTTCTGGGTGAGGAGAATATTTCTCTGTTGAAGAAAGGCCACTGCATCTGCTTCTGTAGTCTGCCACTGTTTGATCTCGAAAAAGTGTCGGAAAGTGCACGACTTGATCGTGAACTTTGCCGAATTGTGACTAACATTCCTCATTAACTGAATTCTGACCCCTGACAACGAAACCAGGGGCGTTTGGAAAATCGTTACAATTTTTACGAACGAAAATAAAAAAAAATACATCAAAGCCAAAAAAAAAAAAACGTTATATAGTTTTCGACATTCAAAATACAGAAACCTTCACATCATACGCTGTACAATAGTTAAGAGTAATGTCTATAGAGTCTTGCATACTCGTCGCTAATAATGTTCAACATACTAAAGATGTTGGGGTAATGGGTGCACTTCAACATTTTAGCAGTTGAACAGTTTACTAGGCTGTAAGATCTATGAGCGGCCTTGTAAACAGCATATTTATGTGCTTTAGCATAGAAACAGCGCCATCTTATGGTGTGGATCAATCGATGCTGTATTACCTTAAATATTTTCACAGCAAAAAAAAAAAAAATGAATGGGCATATTTCCATGTAATAATTAGAGGAAATATATTACCAATGGTATTGCCAGGCCCCCATCAATTACTATTAATAATGTTTATTTGAGTTTACTCAGAAATAAAGGTCTCCTCTTTATTTCTAACCCAAAATCTTATATGGATTTAAACTCATTTTTTTTGTTTATATTATAATTAATTAGAAAAGGAATTGATATTTACAGGATTCCAGAGAAGATGTGATTTTTCTAAGTCCTCATATGTATAATAATGTTTGAATTTAAATCTATCTAAAACTTTGGGTTAGAAATAAAAAATGGATGTTTTGTTTCTAAGTAAATCAAGACAAAAAAGCTATTGTTGAGTTATGAAAGCAACTAGTTTAGTTTGGAGGATATTAATAGTAAGTGACAGTCACTTAGAAACACAACCACTAACATATTTCTCTAATTATTACATGGAAATATTCTTATTAATTCCACTACTTATATATATACATTATAGGATATTTTGAATTTACAGATTTTTAGCATGAATACTAAATTATAGATTATAGTTACAGATTATTATTATTGCTTAACACTACTTATATTGATTTTAATAATCACACATTCTCTAGAAAAATATTCTTTTGTTAGGCTTACAACATGATTCAGTTTTTTAGTTGACCTCAATTGTAAACTATCTCTTCTTACTATCATCAACAAACAAATAAAAACCTAATTAGAGTGTTTGGAACCAAAATATCTCAATTTTCTTATCAAAATCAATTTAGAAGCTCTCCCTACCAGTCATTTCTTATCACAAAGAATGGTGCATACTAACATCGATCCCTTTGTTCTCTTTGTCATAAGTCTGAAGAATATAACATACATTTTCTGTTCTAGTGTCCTACTGTGATATCAGAGTCAGTTACTAAATTGTGCACTTCTATTTCTAGTCCTATTGTTAATATGAAATGGGGGTCTTTGTCCTTCAATTAGGATTACTGTTTTCCTTATGTTTACCCTTTAAGTTCCTAAGATACCACTTTTGTTTCAACCTTATATTTAGGAAATTACAATCATTATTTTATAATAAAATTTCAAAATTAAAAATAAAGACAGGGTTCTTGCCTTTGCGGATGTTATTGATGTTACATGGAGCCTCTTCTCTGTTTTGACCTTATTATAAGTAGACAATTCCATTTTTTTTCTTCTTTTGTATGCCATTGCTATATATTTACAAAATGTACATTTTGTAATTTATATACCATTATATTTCTTCTTTGATGATATACCTTAAAATGTTCAATTGAATTTCAAATCATCTTTTCCAAATTTGTTAAAAAAAAATTTTGTCTAATAAAAATTGTTTTTTTTTTTTTTAAAAGATAATTGCTATTGTATGGGTGACTTATTTACTGATTACTCCACTTTACTATAGATGGATTTAAAATAGAAGGTTGCTCTTGTTTTATCATACATTGTGTAAGAAAAAGATTTGATATATTATAAACATTCCTAATCAGGGAGAAATTAAAATATATAATTATTGTCCTGAAGTCAATGACTGTATATTAGTGTACTTGTCTTGAATTTCTTAATGTTTTAAATTTCAGACTGTTAGCTTGAATAATAAAATGGAATTATGTGTTTGCTAGATGCAAAACTGCATTTCTTTGAGCTTTGAATCTCAAGACTCGCTGATAAAGATAAAAGCCAGAAATTATTTGGGCTGAGGTTATAAATGCACTAACATTCAATAATCAATAGAGCTGTTCTTACTTTTATTATTATTATAAGTACATGTATAAACAATAAGCAAAATATTATAGATTATATATTTGTCACAAATTATTGTAGGTTTTATTATTTAAATACACCTTTAAGTCTTCCTTCTCCCCCTACTTTATTAAAAAAAAATATGTACATTTCCTTTAATCATTTAGGAATCATTAGAGTCTAGATTACCACCTGATACATGTGAAGCCGCTTTGGAATTTCTTAAGGTATGCTATTTCATTTTTAAAGTTATTTATCTTGAATATTAAATTTCATATTTTCATTTTTTATTCTTTTAACATGTTTAATAACTACAATTTGCATGATAATTTTAAGCATCCTATGTATTAACTCACATAAGCATTATTGTACCTATTTATCTGTATCACCTAATGTAGCTTAAGGAGTTAGTTATAACCTCTGGCTGCTCATCCACACACAAAGATTTATTTAAAAGAATATAAAATAAACATTTTATATTTTAAATTTTTCTAATAATAATTACAAAATAAGAATATTTTTATTGTTTTGGAAAATTGAATTGGAAAGTATTTTATTCATAGAAAGATTCAATAGAAAAAACAAACAAACATTTAATTATTTAAAAACCTACTTTTTTTCTTCTAATGATTAAAAAAAAAACCATTATTTATAATCAATAGTTTCCTACAATTGGAATATTTTATATTTTTTCTATAATTATATTTAAATTTCGGATAAAAGTCAATAAAGAAAATAGAATTTTAAAAAAGTAAATAAATCAAAATAATGTTTATAGATAAAATTATATAAAACATTTTATAAGGACAATATTGGTAATTTATTTTAAAACGATATCTGTGAAGATTTTTTCGAAAAAACCATTATTAAAACAAAATGCTAAAATGATTTTAAACAAAATTTTGTGTTCATATATATATTTTTTAATCATGATTTATTACTTTTACATACGTAATGTACTGAAGTAACTTCATACAACTATATGTAGTGTCCAAAGCGCATGTACAACAGTTTAATGCTGTTTAAATATTATTGTTTATAAAAAACATCGCGCTATATAAAATAATTGACTTATTTACACATATCTAGTTTTATAAATATATTACGTATACACCAATAATGAAAAAAAAACCTCTGAAAATAATAAAAACCATTGACTTATGAAATACTCGTAACTGGTGACTACAGTTTGATAAACATGTCATAATCTAGGTGTAATCTTTCTTAGAATTCTTAAATTTTCATTTTATGCCGAAATCAGTATTGGATTTTATTTTTATTTCTTCTCTATTAGTAGTAGTGATAATAGTTAAATAGTCATTAAAGTAGAACTTTTTAAGAGCAGATGATTGTTTTTTTTTTACCTCCTCTTAAATTGGATTTTTAAAAATCATATTTATTTAAAAATAAGAGTGAAAAGTAGACAAGATCCTATTTATCTGAAATTATTGGTTATCTGGAGAGGGGGAATAGTAGAGTTAATTCTTTTTTTATATATTATTTTTTATTAAGAAATGTATTATGGTACATAAATTGCTTGAAATTAAGGCTTCATAGGTGTACCACTGCATGCTTTGCCTGGTCATATTCAGTCCTGTGGTTTTGTCTGCGCAGGTCTATCCCTGTGTAGTTAACTAGATTCCATGGGGTCCCCAATTATTTATGGCACCCTGGCTATTAGATAATTAAAACCAAGGTTTGTCAGGTGTATCATGTCACTCTTTGCATTGCAGGGATGTTTTCATCCCTTGTGGACATGAATCTGCAAATTTAGGGACCCACTAATCCCTGCAATTTTGTCAATCGCAATGGTGCATTTAGGCCACCATTTGCAGTTATCCCACTTACTATATCCCATTTACTGCAGCACATTATAGCTTTACCATCCATTTCTATAGTTTGGAGAGAATTTTAATAGTAATATTCTTCTCTACAAGTTAAGCTCTTTTCAGAACTAAAATGAAGTATAACATTTTAAAAATTAAAACTGTTTCTGATACTAACCTTAGTAACTTGAAACAGCATATCTTTTTACAAAAAGCAAATAGTACTGATAAGTTTACTACTGAAAAAATAGAGAATCCTGGATCTTTTTTTAATTAAAAACTGAGCCCAGGATGTGTACAACTTTGTCTGAAATTAGTTCTAATCTAATTTATGCCAATGCTGTAAAAGCTAAATCTGTATCTAGTAATATCACAATTGGTAAAAATGTTAATCAGTCAAATGATTTAATAACTCAGGAATTACAAGAAGCAACACACAACTGTAAGTTACATGAATCTGATTTTATTATTTTGCATAAGATCACTTAAAAAAGAAAACAGTAACTGCAAATAACAATTAAAGAATTTAACATTAATAGCTCTTCTGATTGGCTCATTTAAGTAAAAAAGTAGTTTCTCTTGAATGAGTGATGCAATGGATGATGTAGTTAAAGTAGCTACCCTATTAAGCTATGCTGGGAAGAAGGTAATAAAACTGGCAAGTTAATTTTGTGATTTTGAAAACTTTGAAAAACTCCCATATGATATAGTAACAGAAAGACAATAATTATTTCAGCCCTCAATTGTCAAATTCTGTTGAAGGACTACATTTTTGCAACAAATGGCAAGTTCTAGGGGTATGACTAGGCTCTAAATGGGCTAGGGAAAGGCTGTACCTATAGTGATTCTCTGAGGAAATCCTTATTAAAACAGCTATTATGGGGGATGGGTGATAATTGTTCAACTGCTAGTTGCAATTAGTTTAACCTGAAGTGTCCATCAAAATGGGACTAGCTTATGAGTCAATGAAAGCTGAAGCATGTGAACTTCAAAGGGCAAGTGCTTCAAACATTAAAAAAATTGTTTTTACTAAAGCCAAAAATGTTAGATAAAATTATTTGCTTTTATTGCAATAAATCAGGCCATTTTGCCAAGGAGTGCAGGTGGAGAGAAGAGCTACAGAAGTTGCAGTGAGAAAGAGAACTTAGATAAAAAATTCCATCAAAACAAAGAAACAGAAACCAGACTTTAGAAAAAAATAGATCAAGCCTAGAGATTAATATTACAGAAATAAAAAACCTGTCACTATTCACAAGAAATAAATAATTGTGAAAATTGATAATAGAAACAGCATATTGACATTTAAATACAAAAACTGGGAAAATGTAACTTTAATTATGATAAACCCTCTATTTGACAAAAAAAAAAAAAAAACTTTAAAAACTAAAGATACTAGCAAGAATTTTAATTAAAATTGTAGAAAATGCATGAATGCTGGTAAAAATTTAGAATAAAATAAAATTTCTGCAAATTTATGTAGTAGGAGGTAACATAAACTGTATTATAAGAAGAGACTGGTTTGGTCCTTTAATGTTGCAGATCTGTGTGATTAATAAAATTATAGGCAAGCAGGAATTGAAAAAAAAACCCAATTGTTCAAAGTTAATGACCTGCCATTTATGGTTTCTTCAATACAGATTGTTCTGAATGACAAAGCAATCACATGTGTAAGTAAACAGTGGATGATTTCCTTTGAAGTTACTAAAGTGGAGATGGAATAAAATAAATTAATTCAAGATGCACTCATTCCTGTGGAGAATTCTGAATGGACAATGCTTATAATTTTGTAACAAAACCAGATAAGACAGATACATATTTGTGGCAATTGCCATTGCTCAGTCAAAAAAATTTGGAAAAGAGTCAGTATTTGGTTCTAATCATTTGGGAGATTTTGGCAAAAATAGTTATGCCAAAATTATCTTAAGTACAGCTTTTCATCAGATACCTGTGTCACAGAGAACAACTGAGATTATTATTACCACACACAAAGGGCCATTTAATTCTAATAGACTGCCTTAATGAGTCATTATAGCCCTTAATATTGTCCAGGCAAAAATGGAAAAGGTGTTGCAGCAGATGTATATAAAGTCAATAATGCAGATCATCACAGTGAAGAAGCTTCTAATGATACAGAATTACAATATGTGAAGGACATTCATCTTACCATTTCTTCCTCATCATCAAAAGATGGAAAGCATTTAGCTTGTCAAAAACAATAAATTCATCAAACAAAACAAAAAAACTCAAAACATCTATACCTAATCAAAAAAAAAAAAACTAGATCTACAATATTTCCCTTGAGTCAAGATCCTGCAATCCCAATTTCTAATTATTGGACTAGACATAATACAAATCCATCTATTCTTATGACTCCAGAACTAATCCTTTTAGCAGGATTGGAGATGCACAATTGATTGGTATGATAAAAAAACTCATGTGCATTTCAAGGCTCAAGATCTGTAGAAAATATTAAATTACAGCAAGGTTGATAATTTTAGATATCTGAAAGAAAAAAAAATTGACATACACTTATAAACAGAGCAAAACTCTCCATACAGTATTGCCACCTGTGCTAAACAGAGTAATCAATGGATGCCAGAAGGCATACACTTATATATAAAAAAGCACAACTAATGACTATACCTATTTTACTTGCAATAGATAATTCTCTCATTATAATAGCATTCAGATGAATAGCACCACAGTTCTTTTGCAAAGCAAAAACACATCTTATAAAGGAGTGTTTTTTTTTTTTTCTGTAAACGTTATGGATTTAAAACATAAAATTCATCAATGCTCAAAACTTGTCTTAACCATCAGGCGAACAGCAAAATGAACAAATCTTTGGACATAAAAATACCATTTCAGATATAGTAAATTCATCCATTCTGGATGTTTCTCACTCACAAATTAGATAAAGTATATAAGAATGATTTGAAAAGTGATAATATTGAAAACTGCAATTGCACAAGTACTGGTAACACATGCATGGAATATAATGGTGATATTTTACAATGGTCTAATAATAATTCATTTTCAAAAGATTATTATATAAATAAAGGCAGAGCAATAAAAAAAATTAAAGAAAGAAAAAGGCTATTGTAAATAAAATGAATATAGCATATTATTTTAAAGAAGTTTGATGTTTCCTGTGTGAAAAAAAAGCAGTTACAGATAGTAACTCAGCACCTGCTCTGAAAAAAATTTAAATGGCTGGTAATCTATATTCATATTGGAGTAGAGATTGATACACTCAAATGTACAGCCTGCAAAAAAACAAAACAAGCTTGTGAGGTGGACTGACATATAATGAAAAAAAAACTCAGATTATATATTGAATATGATGAAAATTCATCTTGATTATTACGTTAGATTTAAAAACTCAACATGAATAAATATATATATTGTGCCCTTATCTATAGGTCATAATAAGGTAGAATGGTCAATTACTAAAAAATTTTAAATTTTAAAATATGTTTGTGTAATATATTGATAATTGTATGATCGATTAGATTTTATAGTACAATTTAAGGCTGAATTGAATACCTGGTATATAAAAGTGTAATGGATTATTTTAAAAGAAAACAGTTAAATAAAGCTTAATTATATCCTTGCTTATGGTTGTAAAAGCTGGCCATATAAAATAATACAGCTATAAATAGTTAAAAGTATATTAACAATCCAATTGTAATGTTTTAAAACTAATAAATTAAATAAACGCTATATGTAATATTATAATTATAATTAATATTCAAATTTAATCTAATATATTTTAAAATAAACTTTGGGATGATGAGAATTATATTTGGTTCTACATTTTTAAATTATTTTCCAAATTTTTATAAAATATATCAGTTTTGGTAATTTAGACCGAGACGTAAATTAAAAAATCATCTGATAAAGTTAGTAATCATGTGACTGTATATTATATACCTTCACACACACGCTTGTTAGAATATAATAATAAAGTTTGTGAATTATGGAACTAAATGTAATTTCTATCTATCGTTGAAATGAATGTTGAGATATTAAATAGTTATTTTAAATGTTTAAATGATGTAATATTTAAGTAGTGTTTAAAAGTTGAATACAGTTAATAAAAAAATTAAATATATTATTTAAATAAAAACAAGATAAATTAAATATTAATATTAAAATAGATATTAAATATTATTTTAATAATTGTTTTAAAAAAATAAATGATTTTGATAAAATTATAATTGAGTTAAAAATACTATTTTAGGTAATATTTTAAATCATTACGTCATAAATTCTTTATTTTAAAAAAGTCTAGTCTGTTATAAAACTAAAAAAGTGTAAATTTGTTCGCGCTAAAAAGTAATTAACCAATCAACGGAGGTAATTTAGCAGATGAAATATAAGAATTAGACGGAACAGGGGAGAAAGTAATGTGTAAGTAAAGGAAGGAGTAACATATTTTTTTAGCTGTATAAGATCGTAAGCTAGAAAAGTGATATAATTTTAAAATTTTGTATTTCTTTTAAAAGTTTTGTTTTAACATATAATATTTTGAACTGCCTTTAAATGGAGGGCTAGTTTTAAAAGTTTTCTTACCAGGATATTTTATTCAAGTTTAGCCAAAACCTTGCAGTAAAAATGGAAATACTACAGAAAACAGTATATAGAAATTATGATAAAGGAAAAATATTTGTAAATTGCCTTGATACAGCTTTATTTATGCTCAACCAGAAACTTATTATTGTAACTCAGAGGAATATAATTTGGACGTTATACGGAAAACTTAAAAGAGAAGTTATTTGCCGTCAGGAAAAAATTATGACGCACAAATTTATAAGGCTACTCTGAAGTTTTTTTTTTATTCTTCTCTATGAAAAAATTAAGATGCGTATATCATAAAGAAAAAATTATGTAAAAGTTATAACAGAGAAAGAATGTTTGTCCTTTTTAAAGGAAACATTACAAAGTATATAGTTACCAGAACTTTAAAAGAAAGGAAAAATTACCAATAATGATATGAAAGAGTCATTATTTTTTTAAAAAAAGGAAAAGAAAAAAAAACTTTATCTAAGAAGAATTAAAAAATATTATAAAGTGTTCATTATAAAAGCGCTTAATAAAGATAGAGATTAGGAAAATGGAAATTTAAATTACTTAATAAAAATGGATCCATGGAGACAGAAAAATTTATTGAATATTTAAATCAAAGTACTGAGAAGATACATCGTAAAAGTCGCGCGGGAAAATATTAGCAGAAAATATTAGAAGAGAATATGTAGACGTTTTCTTTACGGGATTAATTGATATCATAATTAATAATTGTATTAAATATTATAAAAAACCAAGGATTGTCATCTATGAATATTTATTAAACAGAGCAATAATTGTTTTACCTTAAAATTGAACAAGCAGGGAGAAGAACATTAAGTGACAGAAGAAGAAATAATAAACATTTTTTTTTAGCTTTAATATGAACGGTTTTCAAGAAAATTTGATGAAGAAGTACAGTAAATATAGTTTGGAATATTTTTTACTAATTTATTTTAAAATATGAAATGTTATGTGAGATTAGGGAAAACATATAAACATAAATTTAGTAATATTAAAATTTAAATATAATAGCTTGATAAAATTATAGAAATAGTGTTTAAAATAAAGTGTATGGATGTGAATCTTATATCTACAAGGATCAAATGGATGGTGAAGCCTACGGAACGCGATCGAGGAGATAAAGGTCGTTTGGTAATTTTAATAGTTATTTATAATGCATAATGTATTTTTTTTTAGATCATCTATTGACCTAAGAATGAAGTGTGAAAGTTTAAGTTATATGTACACATTTTATACAACATTTTTAACATATAATGAGATAGGAGTAATTCGGAATATGCATGCAATAATTTATTTAAAGTATATTAATAATATAATTTAACAGAACAATTGTGTGATTCTTTTGAACTTTCATGTGATAAAGTATTCAGATATTTAAAAAGTTTGTATATGATTAAATATACGGAGGAAAGTAGTAAAAAGATTTTCTTATAGAACCGTGGAATAGTTTTAAAATAAATGAATTTTATTATTGTTAGTAATGCAGATATGTATTTGTCGATGTACAGTATAGAAAAAATCTTGAGAAATAAAATCGGATAGTGACTTGGAAGTACTAGTGGAGAGGAAACCAAGATGATGTTTTTTTTTTTTAAGAAATAGGAAAAATAAAGGATTTGGATCATATTTAGTTTTGTGTGATTTCAGTATAGTTAACTAGGCCCTATAACTGAACACATATAGTATGGACAGTGTTTTTGCATATCTTTAAACTTTGGACGTTATAATAAAGCTGAAGAAATAGCTTTAACATCGTTCCTATGATAGAGGTTGGTAGACAGGTAAAGGTCACTCCTCTATAGTATCTTTTAATTCACTGTGCCATGATTGTCAAGGTATATGATGAGTAATATTCTAGTTGTATTTTGATCCTATGCATCTATCTTCGCTATCCTTATTTCGTGAATCTGCATCGGTCAGAAAGATATTTTCAAAGAAATAATGAATAAAATAGAACTGAAGAGATGTTATCGTTTATATAAGAATAGTTTATTTGCTTGAATGTATAGAATTGTGTAACTTTAAAATTGAAAGTCCAAAATATCATAAAGAGAGAAAGAATCATATAATACATTGTAAAATTAATTCGGAAATGAATATAAGATTTTGAAAAGAAATCTAAACCAAGTTGTTGTTTTTTTAAAAGTGATAATAAAATTTGAATGTTTTAAATAATATTTAGAAAATAAGTATTGCATATTTATTAAGAAAATAGTCCAATAATGTACAATAAACATATACTTGTGCATGGTATATTAATAGTTATAATTATATCATCCGAAGTAAGGCTTGAATGAGAATATTAGGATTAATAAACATCGGATAATGAACAATAAAAACCTAATACCGAATGTAGAACAATGTTTTGACTTTGTAAGATTCCATACAACCAATATAAAACTAAAATTTGTTATTTTGTAGAATTTTACTACGAATGTAAATTTTGTAAAAAATATAATTTTAATAATATTAGGGATGCAAAGTGTTTGTGATAAGCATATAAGAAATGCATTTTGTAATAAGCTAACCATAATAATAAATCAAGTAATAATACTGTATTTTCTTAAGTGTTAAAAAAATAAGATTTAACTAGGAAAAGTAAATAATATTTTGATTTCATTTTATAAACTAATAAACTAAGTTGAGATATGAAAGTAAGGGATATCCAATGTATATAGTGTAAAAATATTGTTAATTTATTTATGTTGTTAATAAACTTTGTTTTAAATTTGTTTTAAAGTTTTGTGTCCGAGTTGTTATTTCTCCACATGGATGCATGAAATCACGATACATTTATAATTGAAACGGACATATAGGTTTGCACAAAAAGGTAAACATAAAAGTGTTATAATAATTTTGAGAATTTATTGGTATGTTAAAATTAAAAGATCATAATTTTATATTATTTATTGGTCATAAGTCGGTTGCCACAATATTACATTAAATTATATGCTAATGTTGCCACACGTATTCTGTTGTCAGATTATTAAAATACTACCACGTACGTATTTATTTATTTCATTTTAGGAAGAAATAAGATTATATTATATTTATTATTGTTATTATTATTTTTATTATTATTAGTTGCTGTGTAGTAGATTATGACATAAAATTCCCTTTTCATATTTTACTACCGTAATTTTAAATCAGTTAGAATACAATTTATGAACCTGAGATTTTATTTTATTTTACTTCATTTTATTTAATTGAGCTAGATTCTTGTTATAAAGAAGATTGAGATATGATTATTATTTTAATCGTAGTGAATAGAGCTCAGAAAGTCGTAAGAATACTATGAGTTAGTTATTTGGTATAGTAAAAAGGGGGAATAGTGTTCTTATGCCATTGAGGTAGTATCGTGTGGATAATGGCTCAATGTAGTCTATCTCGTTCCCTGTATTGTCACTCCATGTCTCATGAAAATAGTAAATATTTGTTTAATTCATTTTAAAATTGAACCGTATTTGTATTTTAAAATTAGAGCTAGTAATCATTTTAATTAATGCTGAATATTTCATTTATTTATTTGTTAACTGAGCTAGAACCCGTAATATTCGTAATAAACAATATATTTTGGGGTGAGAATGCGCGGGGGGAGGTTAGAATATATATTTTGTAATGATCATTTTATACATGTTTAAATTTATTTAAATTGATTCAGAGCCACCTGATAATAACTATCAAGAAATATATAAATACATTTTTAAAAATTTATTTATTTTAATAGATTTCAAAATGTTTCCTTTAATGTGTGATGATGATAGCCAGTACACAACAACTATTTATAATAACTGGTCAAACCACATAGAACATAAGCTACTCCTGACGAAGACCAGTCAATATAAATGTTATTACTCTATGTAAACAAATAACAAACAATAGTTTGTTTATAAAGTATCATAACTGTCAGACAAGATATAAAATTATTTTATCCTAAACATGCTGAATTACAGTCTATATCATAAGAATTTACGACAATTCTGTATAATTTGATTTCCTTTATGATAATAAAATAATGGTTAACGATTGCTTTAATAAGCCATTTCTCTGCTATCTTTTAACTTTTAGTTCACACACATGCTGGAAAACAAATATAAAACAATTGCACTTATTTGTAAAGTGCCCAAAGTATATCTTGATTGATTTTCAAACATTAATCTTTCAATTACATTTTATAATATCAGATTATATGATTAAGCATACTTGCCATAAAGTAGATCACTAGCCTTTAATATACCTTTGATATAATCAATATGCATGGCCGGCCCTCACAAATACATTTTTTTCATAACATTAGCTTCATAGCATAGCCACACACATATTTAATATGGTATTATTATAATCAATACACTTTTCTTATAAGGATAATTCTAGGGATTAGATCTAAATCTCAATTTAATGACAATTTAATTACAGAAATGATTCTTTTGAATCTGATCTTGAATTTAATAATAACTTGACCTAATTATGTGAGGTGCTTCTTCTAGAGTCCAAACTTAAATTTACAGAACAAATCAGTAAATAAATTCGCTATACTACCATTCTACAGTGATATGATTTATAAGTTTCAACACCCATAAAATTTAATTAAGATATGATAATTAATGAGGATTAATTGCATACAAATAACTCATCTACTTTTAAAGTAAATCTTTAATTTAAACTCTAATATTTATGATACCATTCATTATTTCTACACTTGAACACTTCACTTTAAATATTTTACATGCATGCACATTTCATGTGTTAAAATGAGTATTACATCCTGATTATTTGATCTAACTTTACGTTTTGCAACAATTTCTGCATAAAATTTTTTTTTTAAAAAAATCTAAGCACATATATAATAAAAGGAAAATTAATCAAATTTTGTATATTTTTTTTCATGTGTCAAAGCATCGGCCGGGAAGGGAACCCGAGACAACTGCTTGTAAGGCAGCTGTGCTGACCACCAACGCTTGACAAATTTTGTATTTACTTATTGATTGCAAACACAACTACAGTATTTGTATATGTTTAACAGTAAATGCTGGCTTTTTTTTTATCAAAACATTCACCTTTTCTTTAATTAATAAATTAAATAATACATTATATAAACACTCTATACATAATATAGTTTATTAGAATTAAATATACACTAAAAAGATATAAAATAAAATTTAAAATGATTAATATCTTATGATAAGTCTAATCAATAAACAGTTTTATTTTTTTAAACTTAGGTACCATAAAGTTTTGTAGCCAGAATTCTCTGCAGTTTCTTATGATGATTTTTATGTGAGATAATAGTTTTCAAATTCCATTTATAAACATGTTTCTCTCTTTACAAATTACTATAGTATCTTTGATTAATCTCCTGTCTTTGAAATTTGAAGTTTAGGCTTTGTTTTTTCGTTTTGATTAGAAATTCCTTCAAAATAGTTTGGTTAGGTCAATCGGAGATATGCATTAGTCTTTCAGACAGGTGGCAGTTTTTCCTCTTTTCTACTTGGTTATTCTAATGATGGTTCAACTAAGCTTGAATAAAATAAGAATCCACAGACTGATTAATTTCAAGAAAAACTGACTAGTTTATAGCATCTTTGGTAATCTCTTATTTACTACAGTTTTATGGGGTCATTTTATTTTGATTACCAAATTTTCAAAACACCATTATTATTTAATTGATTGTATTTTCAAAATATCATAATTATTAAATTGCTTGAAATTTTTTCTTGTTTTTGAATCTCATCTCAAAAGAGGCATTATCTTTTATTAATCTAATTATATAAAAACCTATTTCTTTTAACACTAATATGCTTAAGTGAATTGTTTTGCAATAGGTAAATTCATTTAATCTTTGATAAGAATAGTTTTAATAGTTTATATAATTTATTAGTTTCTGTTAAATTTAAACTATTTCATAATAAAACGCACTATTATTTTAAAATGTGACTTTTAATAATTTATTCTACAATTTGAACATTACCTTATAATACTTTTATTTTATATAATTTTCTTTAAAACTTTTGAATGCTATGTTTAGTAGCTATCTTGAAAGATCACATGGTTGACAGTGAAATAAATAAGACATTATTCATTTCAATATATACAATAACCAGTAATACATTGTTTCAATTTACATTGAAACTAATGAGCTAAGTTTCATTATAACACAACTATATGGTAGGATTAGGACTATTCTTCTAATGGTTGGTTTTAATATTCTGAAATGCATCCTGATTACATTTTTATGCTATAGCTTTTTTAAAAATTTTATTTGCATTTTTTTCCCATGTATATCACACAATCTTTATTAATTATAATGAATGTTCCCTAGATAATAAAAAAGACTAAATTATACCACAAGATATGTGAATCGATTTGTGTAATACAGAAGAAAATGTTAAATCACTAAACATCACATGATCACCAATATTTTTGTGTTTTCAATTTCATTCTCATAGTTTTGTAGTAAAGTAGAGTTAAAAGGTTGCTGCTGGAGGGTTGCATTAGATCCTAAGATCTAAGTGCAGTGCTCTCAGATCCAAGGCTCCTCACTGATGATGGCAAGCTTTCTGGCATCCATTGATTACTCTGGTTAGCACAGGGTGGCACTACTGTATGGAGAGTTTTGCCTTTGTTTAAGAAAATGTTAGATGGATAAACTCTAGTCAAAATCTCTTTGCATTAAACAATTGTATAACACAGTTTTCTCCTCATATAATGATTTTTACAGAGTCAAAACTATTCTGTAAACTCACTTGTCAACTCTCAGCAGTATCTATGCAAATTTGGATACTGTCAAAAAATGACAGTATGTGTTAGTTGCAGTTGGAATATTAATTCATTATAATTACACCTTTAAAAACTTTCAAAATATATCTATCATGATCATTATATGATTATGATGACCCTATTTTACCAAGCCTTATCAACAAATATATTTTATTTGTATAAGGCTTCCTTAATAATCCAACTTATCAAGAATAATTTGATGTTAGCTACAAATCCACAACATAAAACAGTTTTGTAGTTAAGTAGAGATAAAAGGTGGTTGCTAGAGGGTTGCATTAGATCCTAAGATCTAGATGCAGTGCTCTCAGATCCAAAGCTCCTCACTGACGAAGGCCACAAGCCAGAAACTAGTCTGGGGATATTGGATGAGTAGGCATTAGATAGGGATTTTATGCACAAGCCTTCTGGCATCCATTGATTACTCTGTTTAGCACAGGTGGCAATACTGTATGGAGAGTTTTGCTCTGTTTATCAACAATTAATGTGCTAGTATAGGAGATGCAATCATGTGATGCTTAGTGGTTTAAATCCACAACATCCAATTATGATTGGTGACTTCAGTATGTCCTATTCAGAGTTTGTCAGACAATATTTATATATGATTTTAACAAACACTTTGTGAGTACTGAGAATTTCTTTTCTACTAATTCTACATGTTTCTAGTTCCCTGGCTTATATTAACTGATCTCTTTTTCTTTATATCCAATAAGGTTTTCTGATTACTTAGCATTAAATGTTATTTAAAGATGAATTTACTATTGCCACTTAATGACACAATATTACTACTTTTAAATTACTTTAAAAAAAAACAGTGATATTAGAAGAGATGATAATAGATGGACAATTGAAATTTTAAACTGGATTCCAAGAGATTGTAAAAGATCCAGAAAGAGACCACATGTAAAATAAGAAAATGTGCAGGGGTGTTGTGGAGAAGAGAAGCTAAAGATCGGAGAAGATGGATTAAACTTGGAGATACCTTCATCCTGCAGTGGATTGATAATGGTTGATGATGATGATGATTAGAAATTTACATTTGCTTCAGAAAAACTGAAATATTACCTTTGAAACTACTTGATGCATGGTTCTTTTTTATTAACCTCATCTCATCCATTATTGGTCATTAGACTTATTATATTAATAAACCCTTTACAAAATTTGTAAAAGAACTTGATACATTTTAAATTAAGAAAACCTAAATGATCCTCCATCAATAGATTTGATCATAGCCCTAAAGCAAAATTACAAGCAGACAGAACTAACATTATAGAATATTTATTAATTAAAAAAGCAAAAGTACGTCTTTCAAGTCTCATGATTGATTTAAAGGATATATCTAATGGGTGCTTGATTATGAAACAAGAAAAACTATATAATCAATTCTTAAAAATTTAAAAATAGTAACAGAAGATATGTTGTCCCATGTTTTTTTATATTTTAAGGCTCATTTATAAAGGTATAGACTTTCCACACTTTTATATTACAGAATCACAATATTACTAAATATGAAATATTGAAAAAATTAAAATCTACTCCTGAAAGCATGCATGCAGGAAAACATACCATTTCTCAATTTATTCTAACAGCTTTATATACTTTCACTGAATCTTTATACATATCTTTTAAAATAGATTTATAATGTAGATCACCTAAATGTAGTAGCATTTCTTTAAAAAAATCTTTCTTCCCTATTAGAAAACTTGAGACCAATCTCAATGTATCCACTGATTATAAAAATAATCGAATCATTATCAGATATAAAATGCAGCTCCTTATATTTCTTAAGATATCAGATTATCAATTTGCCAAGAAAGGATGCTCAACTTCTGATATGGTTAGTCTATTTGAAATGGTAATAGATGATTTTTGCCAAAGGAAATAAGGCAGATCCTATTGCTGTGTAATTGGACATTAAGATGCATTCAACTTTGTGCCTATTGAGAAACTAACTTCTTCAGGTTCTTTCTTTATATATTGGCTAATTTGCTGCTCAATAGGGAGATACATATTATACCATATTCTTCCCCGCACAATTCTGTATCACAAGGATTACTCTTAAGTGCTTTACTTTTTTATTAATTACAACAAATCCATTCCAGTCAAATTGCCTGGCATATTTGTTCCTCTCATCAATGAGATTATTAATCAGATATGGATGATCTAGTTATTTTCATTCCAGCCAAAAATTTTCTTCCACTACATTTTTTAAATTCCTGAGGAGTTTTCTATTATTTCTTTAATTTTCAATAATAAAAGTCATCCACATGATGCACACTTTCAGGCAATCAAATGAAATCCAATTGCAAAGTTCATACTTTGAGCTTTCTGGCATTCTCTTAGTAAACCATATAATGGGTTAACAATTCCAAGTCAGTTTTTAGAGTTATAGAACAAATAAATTCTCTAAAACATATCTTCCTTTATATACAAAGATATTTTAATTAACATATTAGTATTTTATAAAATCAATTATGCTTTACTAATATTATATAGATAACTCGTTCATAAAAAAAATTCACTTTGCATAAAACTATATCCACCTTCAATATTTAAACAACTATTAATGAATTTAATAGACTTAATTAATTACTTTCCTAATGTAGAATTCTATTTTTATATCATACATATACTGCCCCCAGTTAAAAACATATATTAGAAAATTGTTTGATATTTTGATACAAACCAATAATCGTCCTTTTCTCCAAAAAAGATTATTTTGGGGAGATCTTATAATTAACAAAATAAATCTCTAGTGTATCAAACATATTTAGGTATTGATACTTGGAGCTTAAATATCTGTGTGGTAAATATTGATATGTAGTTTGTGTCATAGAAAAGAGTAAATATGGAAAAATTTTATATACTAGCTGATGTTTGCAAATTTATAAGCAGCTAATTTCAACAATCATTTAGTTTCATATTTCTATAAGTAATCTCATTATTCAAAATATAGAAAGAAGGCTTATTCTCAAGTTAGATTTATAACTTGTCTCATTTTCACTCTTACTATCTTTTAAAATGTCATTTTGTCTTCAATCCAATATCCCAAAAAGCTTAACTCTATTGTCCTAAAAAATTCCCGAAAATTAAAAACAGAGATCAAGTCCTAGCACCTATTCACATTTTTTTGCAACCACATGGAGTCGGATCTCGATTCACATCAATATGATAGCAAGATTCTTTTAAGATGTAAAAATATGTAATGAAGATTGGACCATATAAATAATTTATTTGTATCATTTTCTGATAAGTCTCTTTTATTAGT